>JANZXP010010779.1:0-14167 GCA_027576715.1 Erythroxylum flavicans
ACGCGTGTTTTAATTTTATAGGCTACAGCATTCTTGACGTTGTCAATGGCAACCAGCTCGCATCTTGTGGTTACATACCAGGTACCACCGATCCTTTTACTTTTTTTTAATGTTTAATTTACATCATAAGGACATGCTACATTTTAAGTATAGGGGTAGAGTTTAGCATCATCTCTTTTTCATTATTGTTAATCAAAAAACCAAAAATTCAAAAAATGTCTTTTTTAATTACTGTTAATAATTATTAAAAAAGCCAAAATGTAAATTTTTTTGTTAGATTCCATCTAATTTTACTTCTCAATTTATTTTATAAGCACTTTTATGCTATATTTGAAATTCAATAGTCAAAGGCAGTTTTAAATGTTACAGCAGAATTACATGAAAATGTTACTAATTTTGTCATCAGTCTGTAACATACTCAATTATGCACTTACACGTCAACATTATTGTGGGGATTAAATTTAGGTCCTAGTACATATTGTTAGTACATTAAAATTGTGGGTTATTTAGCTTTTCACCATTTAATGTTCAAAAAGAAAAGTGTGAATGTCATATTTATCGAAGGTAAGTCTGAGCCTTATGAAAAAAAATGATAGGGTGTGCATTTATCTTTTATTCCCTAGAGACATGCTAGCCTTCCAACTCGAATGAGTATCTTTGTTGGGACACTTGCGTCTGATGCCCTAAAATCAACTGGTTTGGGAGTCATCAAGCTAAAGCTCGTTATATAGGTTAGTTAGAAAGCTTGCTTAATGTTTCGGAAAAAATACTCCATCTATTATTTGAAGAAAAAAAGCAGTTCAAAATAAGAACATGAAGATGGCGATTTGTTAAATAATTTACAGTTGAGGAGTTTACTTTTAATATGTACATGGAGCTGGTTTAGTACTTATGATAATGATGAGATTCACTTTACACGAGTAAGATTATGGATGGCAAAAGAAGATCAGAAAAATTTTTAAAGCGTAACTTTACTCTTTCCTTTAACCTTGCCAATGACATGAGAATTTTATTTTGTAATTAAGTACTTAAGCGAAATTTTATAAGAAGGAAGATGAGACAGAATTTAATAAAAAAATGGTGTTGATTTTTTTACTTGAGGATAAGTAAAAGGCAAAGTGTGGGGGTATTTGATAAATGCGTAATTATACAATAATTCCATGTACTTTATAAGCAAATATTATCATTTGGAATATGTTGCTATTTGGAATGTTTTTGTAGATTTTTGCTGAGATGAAGATATGGATAAAAAGCTGGAGTTGTAGCTTAACTTGGCACAGATTAAGAGTTGGGACTAAAGTGGCAAAAGGATAAAAGTTTGAGGCCAAGTTGTTGTCGGCTCTAAGTGAATGCACAAACTGTTTTCATATGGCCATATGGGCCCAAACGGGAATAAAAAGGAAAGAAAAAGACAAACCTTAGCCTACGCACACATATATATATTTATACATGCATACAAAGAGGAAGTCGGCAGAGGTTTTTTGTGGAGACAAGGTAACTTTTTGGCTATTGGAGTTTTTAATTCTCTTCTCCCAGAAAAGCAATTTGATTATTCATCTGATTGATTTTATTTACTTACCATTGTTTTTTATTAATTCTTTTTCCAGTTTTTAGAACTATGGGTGAGTAGTTTTCTTTGATTTAGTTCTAGGGAAGACATTATGATTCAAAATTTATGCTATGAGTTGTGATTTATTGTTTTTTATACTCCAATAATTCCAATACCAATTCTTCTTTGATTTCTTAGTCAATTATGTATTTGATCTTGTGTGTTGATTAAATTCTGAACTGTTATATGCTTTTTAATGCTTGTGCCGCATTGCATTAAGCTTTAGTAGAGAAGCAAAGTCAATTTAATTGGAAAAGCGTTTCTTATTGTAGTTAATTGATTAAAGAAGGATAGGACAAGATTTAATCTCTCAAGCGTTTCTTGATTGGCTACTTGGCATAACTTATTTCTAGTACTTAATGCTAGAGTCTCTTAATTAGATCTTATTTTCCAATATCTGATTAATTGTTCACTGCTTAATTATTTACTAAGGAATCAATTAGAAGCATTTCTTGTGATTAATTCGATTCTAAAATATTCCATTTTTCTTCTAGCATTAGGGAGAAGCGAGGCCATTATGAGAATAAAAGGGTAACGAATTTTCTTACTTCAACAATCAGCAGAAAATAATGAATCACATGTCAAACTTAGAGCTAAGTTTTTATTACTGATAAATTAATTCCATCTTGTTTATTTTAATTCTACAAAACCCCCTTTTTAATTTCTGTTATTGCTCACCTAGGAAATCTGCTACATAAGACTCATAGGGATTCGACCTGGTGGTTCCCTACTACCACAAATTTAATCTTTGATTGGGGAAACTATTCATAATTATTTTTTAGGAATTTTGACAGATTCACCAATTTCTTTGTTAGAATGTTTGAAATCCTGTAATTAGGATTAATTTTATTTTTGAATAAAATAAAAAAAGGAATTGGATTTCAAAATTATGTGGATGACATTCAAACATGAAAAGAGAGGCAGAAAAGGCGCCACAAAGGATTAGGAAGTGAAAATTGAAACAAAATAGTAAAAAGAACGAAGAAGGAAATTGGTGTGAGTGGATAGCCACCAGCCATGACCGTGGCGTGCGATTAGGTGTCCTTTTGGGGGAAGGCCACAGGCCACGATCGTGGCTTGCGACTATGTAGAAAGGGAGAGGACACATTTCTTAAAAAGAACCATTACCATTTTACCTTTTTACCACCTATATATTTAGTTCTAACTTCACTTTTACTTTCACTTTCATTTTCATTTTATCTCTCTAGAATTTAAGTATCCATACACTCTTACATCTCTCTAGAATTTGTCAACCTCCAATTTCTTCCAAATGTCTACTTAATTATGCCACGCATTAAACAAATCAGCCTGACGGGAACCATATCGATGACAACAAATTATGGGACATAGGAGACGGAACCGAGTGACAGACTTTGGCGCACCCTTCTTAATCTACACAAAGGAGGAAGGTACTCATTTTTGATCCCTTTATGCTAGACAAATTTTAGTTCCTAAGTACTTTGATTTTGACACCCTTGATAGGCTAGAATTGCATGAGTGAGTAGAAAACTTAGATGAGAGGATCCAGTGGACTCAGTTCATATGATTTCAACTTCTTGTTTATGAGGAGCTTACACTAGAAATTTTCACTTCCCTAACCTATGGCCCTAAGAATCCAAAAGAATTATGGTTTAGATTGGGAGGACGAGCATATGAATTAAATGTCAAAATTATGTGCGAGATATGCGAATTCCTCGAATCTTCCATCATCGACCATCATGATGACTTTCGTCTTTCTCAATACTAGAATGAGCTTACTAGAATTGAGCAATTTCTTGCAAAGAATGTTCACAACAACATTATATGGTCCCACGAACACTTGTTGCTTCACAAATTTATATGTCAGTTGGTTTTCAATAAAACCGAAATCAACAAGTGTTCCACCAAGGAAATTTTTATGTTGTGCTGCATGGACCGCAGTATTCCATTCTCCACATCTACCAATATGTTGAATGCCATTGTTACGACTCCATGTAAGAGGAGCAACAATCTAGGAATGGGGTATATAGTGTCAGCCATTACAGAACATTTTTGGTGTGGAACGGAGGGGTTAACTGTTCACCTCTCGGAATTCTTGAACCACCATCACTTATGGCGGGTGAAAATCCTTAACTCCCATAATATGGAACTTAGGGACATCAGTTAAAAGACACATGTTTGAATTAGGGCAAGTCAGGCAAGTTCGAGCGCAGTGCCACCTTGGTAGGAAGAAGAGTCCAATGATGAATCTAAGGAAGAGGAAGAAGAACACAGTTGGAAGGAAGTTTTGGATGTGATCTCCGTGACCAATAGGACACTTGTGGAGAACAATAGAACGATGAAGGAGATGGCCCAAACATAATGCTGCCAGAGCTGGGATATCCGACGAATTCATCGGTATTTCGAGTCTCAAGGTGTTCAATTGCCACCTCTGACACCATCACCATCACCACCTCTATCTCCATAGGATTTATATCTAACCCAATTTTTCCTTTCCATTTAGTTATTTTTCTTTTCCAAATTAGCCTTCAATTCTAATTTTTATGTTTTTCTCTGTTTACTTTAAATTTTGTTTTTCTTGTCTTTTATGATTTGTGTGCTCTCTTCTTACATTAAGGACAATATATTGTTCAAGTGTGGGGAGGGGCTTTGTATTTTTCTTTTGAATGTGATTTTTTCTTATTGTATGATAGTTATTAAGTTGCATGTTGTGAATTGTTTGAATGTGTCAATGGCTTAGATGGAGTGAAGTTTATTTAATTTTGAACATAGTCTAGTAGGTTGTAAATAATCATTAACTCACAAAATTAGTGAATTAGGAAACTTTGTATAAATATACAACTTAATTAGGATTTAGTGTAAATTTCGCACCCTATAGGTTGTCACATTCATTCATAATTTGAGGTCTTTCTAGTTAATTAGCCTAACTAGTATTTTTTCATAGAGATGAGTAGCTTAAACAATAAGGTGGGCAACAAAAAAAATAAATAAATTTTTTTTGTTAAATAAATTACTATTCTACTAGCCTCTGGGTTATGAATAGAGCTAGTAGCTAGTTGAAAACGTGATATAGATAAGTAACTGGATCGACACGCATCACAAATGTGTGCCTTTATGTCAAAAGGCTATAATGACATTTTAACCAAGCTGTTTAATAAAAACATGACTTAGTTGAGTAATCGGATCGAAATTCATCACCAATGTTTGCTTTCGCATAAAAAGACTAAATCTATGTTCTTAATAAAAAACTGAACTTGTAATAAGCTTGACTTTTCATGAAAATATACTTAGGAACAGTTATAGAGTCTAAAGACCCAAGAATTATTAATGTGTGTGTACAATTAAAAAAGGTAAATAATTTATCACTTAAATCTCGATTAAACTGTATATTTAGTTCAAAGTTCCTAGACATAGATTTTGCTTGTTAATGATTAGATATAACTTGTATGTAGGTGTTTAAGATTAAATTTATTTCATAAAGTCAAAGTCATTGCCTCATTATTGCATTGTGTGTTATTGTTTTGTTTACTTGAGGACAAGCAAACTTTTAAGTGTGGGGATGTTGATAGTTGTGATTTGCATGATGTTTTAGGCAATTTGTTAGGTATTTATGTTAATATGAGTGTTTAGTGTGTATTTAGGTTTCAATTGTGTTAATTTATGTGTTTAATTGTTTTTATGGGGTAGTATGAGTCTTTGAGCTTAAATGTTATATTTTTGAGGTACTTTGATGTGTTTATTAGTGTTTTAGAGTAAACGACAAAGAATGGAGAAGTTTCGGGCCAAAAACATGGCCCATCAACGTGGCACAACAGGCCATGATCGTGACAGAAAAAGGTTAGCTGAAAGGATCATGGCCACCATTGTGCAATGCCATGATCGTGACAGAAAGATTTATTGCCACGATCGTGGCCTATGTCAGACTGATATAGAAACTCAAGTTTTGCGTGATTTTTCAGACCGTTTCGACCCTAGATTAAACCTAGGGCTTCGAAGATATAAAAGGAACATTATAAGACAAAAAGAGGAGTCATTCACAGAGCTTTTCACTTTAGTAAATTTAGAACCCTAGAGAGCTATTAAGTGGTTTGAGGAAGAAGACAAAGGAAGAGAGACATGGAGACGAAGCTTGATGCAAAGTACTTCCCAGAACAGGTGGTTTCTCATAGTCACTGCCTCCACGAGTCCGTTTCGATAGTATTTTTGATTTTTATTTCAATTTTAATGATTTATGAAATTAGGGTAGTTATTGAGAATAGTGTTGTTGAATGATGATTTTTATCTAAACTCACCTTCAGGATTTTGATTCTTGAGATTTATGAAATTTGATTCATTATGTTTTAATTGAGTTATTTTGTGATTGAACATCTATTCTTAATAATTCGACAACAAACTGAGAGGGTGAATCGAGTGAATATCATCAATTTGGGCTAACGAGAGTTAGGTAAATTGTTAGATAAGAATTAAATCAAACCGTGAAAACATGTAACGAGAGATAGAGCATAGGTTCCCAGTAGGTCAATAGACAATTTTAGAACTAATTTAGGTTTTGGGTTAATTGTGAATCGAGAGATCACAAGTCTATAATTTAAATTAGGGATTATTAATTAGACTTGGTAACTCAATAATTGCATAATTGATTAGATTCTCAGTAATTTCAGATTGAAACCCCCTTTCTCTCAATTGGTTGTTCCTAGGTTGATTTTGGATTGGGCTATGTGATTTGCTATTTATTATTATTTTAGGCATTTAATTCTCGTAATTGATTGTTTGATTGATTAATTTTCTGCATTGTTTGTTTATTTTAGATTGTTGTTTTTGAGTTCCGTCTTAGATTTTAGGATTAGATTACCACTCTTTGTGGGATCGATACCTTAGATACCATGCGAATGACCTATGTGCTTGTGGTATTATCGAGGTTAAAATAGTAAGACTTAGCATGCATAAACCTATGATCACTAGATCTTCCCTTCCATGCCTTTGACTTGAAAACCCTCAGGTTGTTCAACAAATATCTCCTCCTATAAATAACCATTCAAAAAAGTAGAGTTTACATCTAAGTGATAAACTTTCAAACCTTTTTATGCAGTCAATGCAAGAAGCATTCTAATTGTATCAAGAAGTGCGAAAAGGGCAAAAGTTTATGAGAATTCTACTCCAAATATTTGAGCATATCCCTTCATTACCAATCTGACTTTGTGTTTGTTTATAGAACCATCCACATTGAACTTGGTTCTATAAATCCATTTAACATCGATAGGTTCTTTATGCTGCGGTCTCTCAACCAATTCCCATGCATCAATTTTTCTATCATCTTAAACTCTTCTTTTATAACTTCTATCCACCTGTCATCATTTTTTGCTTTATTAAATCCTACAGGTTTTAACACAGCAACATTACAATTTTCATAAATTTCAGATAATAGGCAAGTACCTCTTACTGGAATATCATCAAAATTATCATCAATATCATTTCCAGAACTTTGTGAGTTTTATGGCAACTCCATTGGTACTTGCTCCTCCTATTTCCATTGCTTGTCCTCTATAAAATTGACGTCCCTGCTTATCAGAAATTTTCCATATTGAGATTGAAAAATTTTATAAGCCTTAGATGTGCTGCTATAACCAATAAAGAGACCAGGTTCTGCTTTCTTGTTTTATTTATCCCTTTTCACTTGTGGAACATAGGCAAAACAAATATAACCAAAGATTTTCAGATTTTGCAAATCTATCTTGTACTTAAACTAGGCTTCAATTTAAAGCTCTTGTTGGCAACCTATTTAGTAAAAAAACTACCATACTAGTAGCTTCTGCCCACAATTTCTTAGGCAAATCCTTCTTATGTAGAAAATATCTTGCCATGATACTCCTATTTTTTCTTTCACTCACACCATTTTGTTGTGGAGTATATGGTGCAGTGAGTTGATGTTCAATACCTGCTTCAGCATAAAAACTATCAAAAGCATCATTTGAGTATTCTTTCCTATTATCTGACCTTATTGTACACAGTTTATAACCACTCTGATTTTCCACAAATGCTTTATACTTCCAAAATATATTGAAAACCTCAACTTTGGATTTTAAAAAATAAACCCATCAAAATATTGCATAATCATTTATAAAAATGATATAATATTTGTTACCACTCAAGGAAGGTATTGCCTGAGGTCCTCCAACATTTGTGTGAACTAAATATAGCTTGCTTGTTGCTCTCCATCTAGTTCGTGGAAATGATTTCCTGACTTGTTTGTCATACGACAAGTAACACAGTCAGACAACTTGTCTTCTAACTATGGCATACCTCTAACCAGCACATATTTATTCATGTAGAGAAGTCCATTGAGATGATAATAGCCAAGCCTCTTATGTCATAATTCAGCATTGCTAATAGTGCTTAAAAAACTATTTGCTCCTCCTCTAATAGATTCAGAGTATAACATTTAGATCTCCTTTTCACCTTGAACATTTCTTTGTAATTTGCATCTTTGATCCAACACCATGGGCCATAAAAAAAGAATTAATTTTCTGTCAACTGTGTAATGCTAAGCAAATTTTGGCCAATATCATGAACATATAAAACATCATTGATATATTTCAAACCTAACAAACTTTCTATAACAACAGTTCCTTTTTCTTTGACTGGTATATAATCACCATTTCCAATTTTAACCCTGGAAATAAAAGTCTGGTCAAGCTTCATAAAATGCTCCTGATCATTGGACATATGATTCGAGCAGTCGCTATCTATTAGCCAAGAATCACTCGAGCTGTTGTTGGTGGCGTAGTATGCTGTAATAAATAACTGCTCCTCTTCTTATTGTTCAATGATAACATTTGACTTAGAAGATTGTAGAGACTTGCAAATACGTTCTATGTGCCCCACATTGCCACACTTCTTGCACTTCACATCAGGTCTCCACCAACACTTCTCTAGAGAATGATTTGTTTTTTTACAGTATGGACATGGCTGAAAACTTCCATCCTTTTTCTTGTTGGATTTTTCAGGTTTTTTATACTACTTCCCTTTGTTATACTTTTTATCTTTACCTCCACCTGAATTTTGTGCTTTTGAATAAAAAGCACCTTGCATTGTCACCTCTTGTCGCATCATCCTTCTTTGCTCTTGTGCCTGTAAAGCATTTACTAGTTCTCTTAAGGAAATATTCGACAAATCTTTCAGTTCTTCTAATGATGATATTTTGGTTTCATATTTTTTAGGTACATTAACAAGAATTTTTTTTAATAATTCTTTCATCAGGAAGATCTTTGGCAAGAAGTTGTACCTTATTAGCAATGCTAAGAAGTTTGCCAACATAGGCTTTGATCATTTTTATCTCCTTCATACTTTGTATTTCGAGCTCTCTAATCAATTTAAGCACCCGTATACATTTGGTTCTTTCACTGCCTTGATATTCAGATTAAAGATAATCCCAAATATCTTTAACAGACTTCAAATTCATAATTATGGTGAATATGATTTTTGACACAGCGGAAAAAAGATAAGCTTTAGCTTTCTTTGTCTTTTTCTCTTTGTGGTTTTTTAATTGAGCCATTGTAGGATTGGCAGGAAGTTGAGCAATTTCATAGTCTTCTTCTACAGCCTCCCAAAGGTCTAATGCTTCAAGATGAACCGTCATTTGTGTAGCCCATGCTTCATATTCATCACCCTCAAAAACTAGTGGTGATGACATTACAAATGGTATTTCACTCTCTATGATTTTTATGAACTCACAGATCCCTCAAGAAGAATGCTCTGATACCACTGTGTTGTTTTATTATGAAAAAGAATTTTTAAGCTTTATTTCTTAGCTCAATAAATAGAGTAGGTGTCTTACAAAGAATAAGAAAGATCCTATATATTCAGCAATTACTAACAACTTCCTAACTTGAAAATATAGAGAACATTATACTATTTTCTAATAATAAGAAAATAAACTTGAAACTAAAATAACAGATTTTTAGGCACCTCTAACAATCTCCGCAATTGCATTTTATTCATCATAAATATACATAACAAAAAGCCTCTTATGAAGTGAAGGGCTCCCATCCTTAATCAGTTAAACAAGATAAGAGCATCCAGTCAGCGAGAAGATATTACTAATAATTCTCAACAAGCCCTACGCTCTGTGTCTCAATTTCTTGTATAAAACCAGACTTTGCAAAATCTAACTTGTGTATTTAGCTCTTTTGTTAGGATTATAGGCCTGGGGCTTCAACCCATTCTCTAAGAATTACCATTTGGCTGCCTCCCTATAGTCTACATCAACCTAAAAAATTAGATCTTTAAGTTATTATTAAAATAATAACTATGCAAAGTATTCAGATAGGGGAAAAAAAGTAAACAATTTCTTGCAAGATAAAGGATTGATTCTTGTACAAGTGACTTGTTGAAGTCATATTTTATCATTCATAATTTGCCCCATTTTTTATTATTAGAAAATTACAATGCAATCTAATCATGAAAGAAAATAAATTATTTATAATTTTCCAAAAATTAAGATTTACTTTAATTTCATAACACGATTAATCTCTAAATCTAATAAAATATATACAATAAATCAACACTTTATTACAAAGCTTAATTTCCTTTTCTATAACTCCTTTCGACTATGTAAATTATGTAAAATATCATCATAGTTGCATAAGCATCCTACTTTTATTAATATTCACATAAATAAGTTCAGAAAAATCTATAAATAATATAGAGAGGAAAAGTGAATTTTATGTAAAGCCTACATCTATTTCATAATTCAATTCATTAATAATGCTTTTTAATTTGGACCAAGAAAATTTCCTAGGTTATAAAATAACTCCATATCAAGTTACAACTACTATTCTTATATTAATTTATCAATATTTATATCTAACTAAAACCACCAAGAACTTATTAAGATTCATGAAATTCTCTAAAAGGTGTGACAGTAACACAAAAATTTATGTAAATCTATTTATAGTATAATATGTAACTCTTAAAATTTAAGTCGTAATACACCCATATGTAAGTTCTCTAGAATTGTTCACAAGTAAATTATGATTTGATCTAACCCCTAGCTTTAATTAGATTATAATTAAGAGTAATAATAAATAAATCTCAGAAATAAAATGTCACTTTATAGATAAATTTGAATTAATCCATAAAAAGAGAAGAGTTAGGATTCTCCTTATATAAACATAAGAAATGTTTAGCTACTTAACATTTTTGCACTAACAAATATGAACAAAATAATGAATGAAATCAAAATGGATAGAATTCTAGATCTAATCTCAATATTACACTAATCTCTACTTTGTTCGGTTGAATTTGATTATCTCATTCCTTGGAACTGACTATTCGATGTCTCTCTATGATGAATTTACTCTAGCTGTAATCCTATTTTTTAAATTTAATTATTCCAATTATCAATATACCTTAGTAATACTCTTATTGTTTAAAGTTTTTTCCTTTACTATTTTATGCATGTATTTTCTTTTTCCTCCGAGTAACCCTCGACTTTTTATTTTCTTGTATATTAGTCCTCATCCACAATACTATTCAATCACAATATTTGAAAATTTTGAAATTTAATGTCTAAAACTCTTATTATTATTATTATTATTGTTATTATTATTATTATTATTATTATTATTATTATTATTATTATTATTATTAAATCTAAATTTTCTAAAAAATATGCAAATTTTGTGAATAAAGGAGGAATCATTTGAGAGAAGGTCTAACTCCCTTTGTTATGCTTGTTTGCTCATTTATAGCTCCTTTTACAATCTAGGTTTTGCTTTCTCCTTAAGCTCTTCTAGATCTGGTTCTGGCTTCATCTTAGTTCTTCCTTAGCGACCTTCTAGACCATTTGTTATGTCTCCTTTCCTTTGCTGTTCTAAACTCACACATGCCACCCATGAGTTCCCACCTGAGAACTTACCATTTTTAGTAATAAGTTTTCAAATTATTTTGGTTGACCTTTATGTTTTAACCATTTTTACTAATATTTTAGTTATGTCATCTCTTTCAAACTTACCACTAACCTTGATCCAGCTGATTTCTCTCCACTTGTTACTTACTCTTTAAACTCTAGGCCTCTTGCCACTACTCCTTCCTCTTCTCATATGGTCCTTGATTCTTCAAAGGCAAAATTTGCTCTCTTAAAACTTGTGCCCTTGTCTACTACTTCCACTAGGGTTCCCTCTAGGATAGTCCTTACGCTTTTACTCAATCAAGCTCCTATTTTAACTTTCCCTCTTATAAAGCAATTCCTACTAACCCAAGCTCAGGTTAGGGAGTGAGAAGTAGTCTTAGTTGGAAATATGTGGTGGGCTAGTCAACTCTTACTGTGCTCTGTCACTGCCATCTTTCTATTATTGAGGGTCTCTAATTATGGCTCCTCTTTTTGAAGTACTTAAAGAGGGTGACACTAAATGGAATACTATTATTATGGGATTCTTTAAAGGTAAAAGGTCAACCTTTCTCCTCTTACAACTTAGGAAACCACTAGAAAACAATAAGATTAAAGGAGATATTACTGATAAAAGAAAACATATTCTTGTTTAATTTCTCCACAAGAGATTATACTAAAAAACATTATATGATGGATTTTGGTGCTTCAATAGGAGACATTTTAACCTTCAAATTTGGCAACCTAGTATGAAATTTGAGTCCATTAGGCATATATATGGTTGTGGAATTATGCAAGGAGATTTTGGATGTTATTCCTCTATTTAGACTTGGTGCAAATGATTCTTTCTTTAAGCATATAGTTTGGCTATCCTATTAATGGATGCCATTACTTGTAAACCAAGACAGAGTATATGAGACAATACGTATGTTTTTTGAAACAAGTGATTACATGGAGCTTCTGAGACTAATGGAGTTTGATAAGGATGGTGATTTGGAGCAAGTAGTCTCTCCAGCTCCAATTGTTCCCAAAGTTGAGTTGACTAAACAAGACATAGTATCCCAATTATCGAAGGATTCAAATTTTGATGAATCAGAACCTTAAGGACTCTTACAAGATATTAGGAAGACGTTATAACTCCTATTAAAAAAGAACTTAGATATGATAACATTAATCTCACCAAGGGAATAAAGGAGAAGTAAGTTGGAGAGGGATTTAGCCTTACTTATAACTTGAGTCAGAATTCAAAAGAACCAATTAATATGGAACATGACTTTATTAAGTATAATCAAGTGATAAGTGAGTTGTATACCATTTCTCCTCAAGCTTTATAGGAGTCAAAGTAACAATTTAGAAGAAGTTTGAGGAATGTAATAAACTAAAGGATTTAAAAGCCTGACCTAACTTCATGTCAATATTATCATGGAATGTTAGGGGATTAACTTCCCCAAGAAGTAATACGCTTCAAAATCAATTTAAGGAGGTAAAGCCTATTCTCATATGTCTTTTAGAAATAGAATTGAAATAGGAAAACTGCCCAAAATTAAACTTCATTACAAAACATTGGAAAGTCATCACAAACCACCAATCTCATTACTACGGTATGATACTTTTGGAATGCCTGATCAAGTAATTCATCTAGCTACAACTCTACTTGTTAAAGGTACTAGTTTCCTCATCTCCTTTATCTATTGCTATAACGATTAATTTTAGAGGAATTTACTATAAAAAATATTAAAAGATTCTGTATTCCTAATGATTTCCCATTCTTAATTAATGGAGACTTTAGTAGTACTTTATACAACTTTGAGGATAATGGACTAATAGTTTAAGGAATTTCAATGAAGACATTAAGGCATGTATGAAGGAACTAGATGTCATGGGCCTCAAATTATAGGGTTTCTTTTACAATTAAAGTAACAAACAAAGTGAAAGTTGGCATATTAGAAAGAAATTAGATAGAATGCTAGTGATTGAAGTTTGGATGCTAAAATTTCTAGAGAATAAAGTCACATTTTCCAATCATTCTTTTTCAGAACATTGTCCAATTCTAATATAAGATCATATGCAAAAGAAGTCAAGCAAAACCCCTTTTAAATTTAACTATTATCTTGCAGAGATGAAGGGGTTTGAGGAATCTATTATGAAGGGTATTATATGTCGTTTGTAATGCAATTATGCTTATATATGACTGACAAAATTTGATATGATCAAGCTAGAACTCCAATTACTTAATAAAAATTGAGGCAATAACACTAGACTCTCTTTAAATAATGCTACTTGATGGTTAAGGACAACTCAAGAGAAGATTTATCTCAAGCCTGGATACCCTTTACTTATTAAGGAAGAGAAAAGAGCACTTTTAGAATATGAGAGTCTTAGAAATCCATATTCATTACTTAGGCAAAAAGCCAAGGTATTGTTGTAGCGTCCCATTACCATAGGGTACATACCGAAACATCCTGAAGACATTCCAGTACATAACCTATGATAATGGTGCACTACGTTCAATCATAACATTCACTTAACATGGCATCATCATTTTTTTTATTAGGCATCACTAAGAAAGTCACAATATTTAAAACCAAAAAATTTCCCTTTTCATTTCATAAATTCGAATGTAATACATTGTAGCTTTCGAATAACCATACATGTACATCATCATAACCTATTACAAAATAAGCTACATGAAA
>JANZXP010010799.1:0-14167 GCA_027576715.1 Erythroxylum flavicans
TTGTAATAAATAATTAATCTCCAAAAATGATTCTATCATGATCCTAAAAATTATTCTAAGGCAAAAATTCAAATCTCATGCTTATTCCATAAACTACTATGCTTAATTTAACGAAAAATTCCGAGGGCTAACAATATTGACGCTATAGTCAATTGATGTTTCAGTTCTTCAAAACTTCTCTGACACTCATCATTCCATTTGAAGACCACATTCTTCCTTAAAAGTTTAGTCAGAGGGGCTGAGATCAAAGAAAACCCCTCGATAAACCTCTAGTAATATTCAGCTAATCCTAAGAAACTTTGGATTTCAAACACATTCTTCGAAAACTCCCATTTCATTACTAACTCTATCTTCATTAGATCCACTTGAATACCTTGCCCATTTATTATATGACCCAAAAACACTACTTCACTCGGCCAAAACTCACATTTACTGAATTTAGCATATAGTCATTTCTCCCTTATAATCTATAGTATCACTCTCAAGTGCTCAGCATGTTCTTCTCTATTCTTCAAATATACCAAAATGTCATTGATAAACACTGTCACGAGGCGATCCAGGTAGGACTGAAACACCTTATTCATCAATGCCATAAATGTAGCTGGGGCATTAGTTAACCCAAACGGCATTACTAAAAACTCATAATGTCCATACTTGCTCCTGAAAGCACTCTTCAGTACATCAACCTCTGCTATCTTTAGCTGATAATACCTAGACCTCAAATCTAACTTAGTGAACACCTAAGCTCCTTGCAACTGGTTAAACAAATCCTCAATTGTAGGCAATGAGTACTTATTATTCACTGTGACCTGATTCAGTTGCCCATAATCGATGCACAGTCTCAACATTCCATCCATCTTTCTTCTTCACAAATAAGACTGGAACTCCCCAGGGTGACATATTGAGTCTAATAAATCCCTTATCTAACAATTCTTGTAACTGAGTCTTCAACTCCTTTAGTTCCACAAGTGTCGTCCTATATGGGGGAATAGATATAGGAGCAGCATTTGGAACTAGATCAATTGTGAACTCTGTTTCCAGATTTGAAGGTCAGCCAAGTAACTCTATGAGAAACGCTTCCAGAAATTTCCTAACCACAAGAGTGTCCTGTATATTCTGCTAAGTTTCGGTATCAATGAAGTGGGCCAAATAAGCCTCACATCCCCCTTGCATCAACCTCAAGGCATTCATAAATGAGATCAGCCTGGTTGACACTGCTTGTCTAATACCTTTGAACAATGCTCTCGGCTGATTAGGAGATTCAAAATTTACCTCCTTAGAATAACAATTCATGATGGGCCTATGAGTAGTGAGCTAATCCATACCTAAGATAACATCAATTTCCTTTAGCAGTAACATAATCAAATCCACCTCCAACTCTGGCTGATCAATTCAAATCGAACACCTCTTATAAACTTCCCCTATCATAGTGGTACTACCTGTCAGTGTACTCACCTCTAATCCACATCTCAATAACTCTCTATCATAAGGTAACCTAGATGCCATATGCAGTGTGATAAAGGAATGAGTAGATCCAGGATTTAGCAATGCAAAAGCCTCAAAAGTAAATATCAGTAACACACCTACAATGACATCTGGAGAGTCTTGAGCCTCTTGTCTCATCATGACAAGGGCCTGAGCCTGCAGTTGATTGCTCCACACCTTAGTCCTACTAGTAGCACTCCCAGAACTCATTCTGCCTCTGCCACGACTTCTCTGTCCAGACCCACTAGCTCGGCTCTACTGAATCGTAATTTTTGTTGTCGCACTTCCTCTCCTCTCAAACTGTGCCCTAAACACAACAAAACTGTCCCTGAGTTGATGATCAAATGAGCCGCATCGAAGGTAGGCACCTGTCAACTTCAAGCATTTAACACTGTGTTTCTTCCCATAATGCTCACAAGTCGGCAACTAACCCAATACTGTACCTCTACTATTGCCATATTGAACCAAACTACCCCTCTGTTTGAACCCGGACTGTCTTTATCCAGTTGGTGGTTTGAAAGCTGGGTTTTGATGCTTGTTGAACCTTCAGCCAGAATCGCCCTGAGATTCATTAGGCCTCTTCTGTTTAGACTTAGATCTATACTCAAACTGACTGTCCTTTAACAACTGCTCAATGCGGATTGAGGCAGCTTGTAGTTCTATAAAACTACCCAGATTAGAAATGGCTAACCTCGTCCGGATCTCTATGTTCAATTCGTCTTCAAATCTTCTGCACTTGTTTTCCGAAGTAGGAATCAAGGCAGTAGCATATCCCATCAGTTCATTAAACTTAACCTCATCCTCTACCATAGACAAACTGCCCTGCTTTAGATCAAAAAGTTCCTTCATCTTTCTATCCATGTAAATCTTGGGCATATAATTCTCGTTGAAGACCCTCAGAAAGTCTTCCCATATCAAACTACAAAGCCTGCTGGTACTGCCTAGACTAGTTTTCCACCACTGGAAAGCTGGGCCTTGTAATAGAAAAACAACATAGTCGAACCTCTGGTCTGGCTCATAATCCATCTGGTCAAAGACTCTCTCTGTTCTCTCTAGCCATACCTCAATCTCTGTAGGGTCTGTACTTACGTAAAAGTCCACAATCCCCTACTTTCACAATTTATTATACCTCCTTTCCCTTCTCTCGAGAATTCTTGGAGGCATTCCCTTAGCTTGAGATACAGACGACTCTCTACTTGCTCTTTCTGATCCTAAATCAGCTGATTGTTCCACTTAATCACCTATGGCAGATGACCTATAATAAACAAGAACTTCAATTATGCCAATATGCTCTGAGACCACCAACTATAGCACCCTACTTCCATCTAACATATGTCCATACGCCCCTCGGACGAATGTGCACATGCCTGCCAAAAATGGCATGCTAACTAATTCATTTTTACTACATTGCATGACATCATAATTAAATCATAACTAACACAATGTTTAAAATCCCAAAATTTTCTCATTTCATTTCATAAACCCTAATTTACAATGTAGCATTATATCCATTATCCATGTTTATATAATATCATCCTATCAGAGTCCACAGCTTTGTCTACAAAATATGCTACATACATAATGAACTAACAAAAATTAAGATTAATCCATCAGTCCTAGCTGACCGACCTTTGAGCCATGTCTTTTATCCAAAAGTTGTACAAAATCTCTTCTAAGCTGTCTTAGAAGCTAAGTCGTTGCTCTCTCGAACCTGAAAATATCAATGTTGCAATTTGGTTGAGTTTTACAAACTCAGTTGAGTAACTATCCTCGATGATTCACTCTTGTCATGCAACAAGACAATTCATGTTATCATATAATTTACATCATCTCGATTATCATACAGTAATATCACGAAACACTTTGTTCACATTTGTCACATTTCAAAAATTCATAAAATTCATCATTTCATTGCGATCATGCAAAACATTGCAATCGCTCAATTTATTCATATCGTATGTGTATGCAATGTTTATGAGACTCAAATTTATTTATTACGTTGTTGTGACCGAGTGCCTTTTTCACTATCCCATATCCATTGTAGATACCAGGCTCATTCATATTGTCCCTTATCCATTGGGGATATAGGGCTTATTATACAAATTGAGCCATAGGCTCTTACCACACATGTTTGAACTTTAAGCTTTTTTTCGCTGGCGACTCCGGTCACAACTGCCTTTATATTTCATGCATTCATAGAATAAAATGCATTACGCATTTTCAATCATCATATTTAGTCCATTACATTTGCATTCACTTTCTCATTCACACTGGTCATCGGACTTGGTCCGACATTCAACATATAAGTTGAGAAAACAATTATTCAATCACATTCACATTCAAGGAAAACTTCTAATGTGTTATTCATGCATTAAAAGCCTTGGATATTTTATGTCCGGAAATCAATACACATACATCATATATCAATTTAATTCAGAATAAAACAAACAATTAAGGTGAGACCATGTTAGGTTACTCACAATTGCTCCCTTTAGCTTATTGCCTTAAAGTCCTAGTAATGTTTGGAAGCGGTCGCTCAATGTGGTCTTCTATATGCAATCACATACATTTTCACATTACTACATTACACGTTTAGATGAATAAGCACATTTATAAATGTATCATGTAGTATGCATGTTCAATGACAAATTCTCGGGTATGTTTCTTTAATACACTCTATAAACAAGTTATAACACTTTCCAAGCATTCTTTACTCCAAAATACACTTTACTCATCTTAATCCTTTCATTACACATTGACTAAATTCATTTATGCTTTTATTTAAACCTTAATACATCATATGGAAATACCCTAGCATTAGCTGGTTCAAACAATGCATCATCAAAACCTTTTCATGAAAAACATCACTGTCCACGATCCTTTTCCTGCACTTTTTTCCAGATTTTTTAAAGCAAATTTCGGGTTAGATTTGTATAGCTATTTTGACCTAGAAAATGACGTTTTTGGATAATAAGTTCTTCTAAACAAATGTTCCTCTTTTAAACGAAATAAAAATCATTCAATTTGGTTTATTATTCCATCAGTTATACCCAAAATACTACAGACTGTGTACAATTGTGTAAAGGGCTAGTGCATGATCGTGCACTCCCATAATTGAAAGATGAGTCCACGATCATGCATTCCCATGGCTGAAAGGTTAGTGCACGATTGTGCACTCCTATGATTGAAGGGTTAAGCACGATCGTGCACCCTCTATGTGCGCTCAAATTTGTAAAATTCATATCTCTCAAATCTGATATCCAACAATAACAAACTTTATACCGTTAGAAAGCTAAGAGGATAAGATACAACTTTTATAAAGAAAACTTTATCTGATTCGGCCTACATCAATACAGTTTAAAATAGGATATAAATTTCTGTCATGGATAGTGCTGCAGCCTATGCCAGCACCAGTAATGTTATTGTGTAAAGGCCATATCTCTTTCGTTCGGAGTCCAAAAATTACATATGATATGCTGTTGGAAAGCTAAAAGGACGAAATACAATTTTTCTGAAGATCACTATGTCCAATTTTTTCCAGATTAATACAGTTTATTTGTGGATTATGACTCTTTATGAAAGTTGTAGATAAATGTATCCAACATGTATCTAGTTTCTAACCATAGTTCTTCATTAATTTGGTACACATTTATCCTCTTCAAACATCAAACAATACATGTTCTATCATTACTCTATCATTTCAAGTTGATGATTTCTTAAGTATACCTCAATTTCAGTTCAGTATTCTCTATGCACAATTCAAAATTTCATGAATAATCATAACCCAAAAATAGAACCTATTTCCATACTTTTCTATATCACATTTTCTGCACTTCACTAATCTTCATGTAACTCCAATTATCACAATCTTTTATTACACTTTCTGCACATTTTCACTTTGCTTGTATCACAGAAATTGCTTCTTACTAACAACTCATGCATACATCAATTCACAAGCATTACAATGAAATGTCTTTATTAATACCACCAATGTTAACATAAACAAAACTCAATTCCTTGATCATTATCCTCAAACTCAATTTATCATCATCAAAATGTCATTAACTCTACCCATGAAATCAACACATAACTTACTTGATTCAGTAAAATTCCAAAAGGTGAGAGAATGAGATATCGATGGAGAAATTAAGGATACAGAGTGACAACCGAAAATGGCAAATTGGCTGAAGTGATTATTTTGCAAGGTGTAATGTTGAGGAATTAATCAAAAGCCAAATACATAAGAGTGAACAAGCATGGTGTTTCGGTGATGGCTGAACAAGAAGAAAAAGTAGATGATTTTGGTGAGGACAAACAAGAGAGCTACAGAAACCTAATTCCTAAGTGACTAGGTGGCTCCATTATGCAATGCCACATGTCACCATTGCATGTATAACATGTGTCCTCCATTTAAGCTACCAAATGTCACACTTCTAATTGTCTCTTATTTCCACATTTTTTCTAGTCCAAAAACCCTAAATTTGCAGAAAATTTTGAAATGTCCAAAATGTCACCAAAAATGCTAAATCAATTCTAATACACACCAATTCAATTTTTAAGACAAATAATCCATAATTCCTATTTTAATCGTATTAAAATCACTTATATCTTGGAAATATCAATGAATGCATGCACAATTATTTTAATAAGTGTCAAAATTATTCACGTGTATGAGTATGCCATATGATGCATGAAATATACTTCTAAATTCTCAATAAACTCTTATGTACAATATTATAGGTTTCTAACCGTGATCATGGAATAAAGGGATGTTACAATTCTCCCCTCCTTAAGAAATTTCGTTTGCAAATTGATGAAACAAATGGGGATATTGCTTTCTTATGTGCTCCTCTGTTTCCCAAGTTGCTTCCTCACTCAAGTGATTTTTTCACAGAACTTTCACCAATGGAATTACTCGATTCCTTAACTGTTTTGTCTGATATCTCACTATCTTGATTAGCTCCTCAACATAACTCAGATTACTAACAATTTCAATCACTTGAGCCGGTAATACATGCATTGGATCCGATCTATATCTCCTGAGCATACTCACATGGAATATATATTATGTATCTGAGACATTTCACTCGGTAAGTCTAATCTATACGCCAATGGTCCTACCTTCTCAATGATCTCATAAGGACCAATATACCTAGGGCTCAACTTGCCTTTTTTGCCAAATCTCAATACTCGTCGCCAAGGTGAGACTCTCAGAAATACTTTGTCTCCTACACTATATTCCATATCCTTTCTATGCTGATCTATATAACTCTTCTGTCTATCTTATGCTGCTTTTATTCGGCTTTAGATCAGTTTCACCTTATCTACATTATCTTATGTCAATTCTGGGCCTTCTATCATTCTCAAACCTTCCTCATCCCAATATAGAGGCGATCGACATTTTCTGTCACACAATGCCTCATAAGGTGCCATACTGGTACTACTGTGATAGTAGTTGTTGTAAGAAAATTCAATCAAGGCTATGTACTGATTCCAAGCTCCTTGAAATGCCAATACACATGCTCTAAGCATATCCTAAATAGTCTTGATTGTCCTCTCACTCTGCTCATCTGTTTGAGGATGAAATGCAGTACTGAAGTTCAATTTCGTACCCATAGCTGACTGTAGACTCTTCCAAAACCTCGAAGTAAATCTGGGATCCCTGTCTGATACTATAGACACTGGTACCCCATATAGTCTAACTACTTCATTCACATGCCTTTGTGCCAACTGGTATAGTGAGCTATTCTTTCTCACTAGTAAGAAAGAGGCCGACTTAGTCAATTGGTCTACTACAACCCAGATAACATCATTTTGTCTTGGAGTTTTAGGTAATCCCATACCGAAATCTATTATGATTCATTCCTATTTCCACTCCGGAATAAGTAGTGAATGAAGCTTCCCAACTGGAGCCTGATAATCAGCCTTAATCTGCTGACAAATAAAAAACTTAGCTACATAATCTGCTACTTATTTCTTCATCCGTGGCCACCAGAAATGTTGCTTAAGTGTATTATACATCTTGGTAGTTCCAAGATCCATAGCATAAGCTGCTACATGCGCTTCCTCTAGAATTTCCTTTCTTAATTTTTTCACATTAGGCATACACAACCTCTATTTTAACCACAATGTTTCATCTCTTAATTCAAATTTAGAATATGGATTCATCTTAATTTTGTCAATCAGTTTCACCATTTCAGGATCTTTACTCTGCACTCTTCTAATTCTATCATGCAACATCGGTCTCAACTTTAGTATGGCTATCAATGCTTCATTATGCTCTAGATGCAATTCCATATTCAAAGCTCTCAATTAAATCAAGCTTGGTAACCTCAATAACTAAATCTAAGCTACACTGCTAATCGAATTCCTACTCAATGCATCTGCCACTATATTAGCTTTCCCCAGATGATGCTCAATTGTATAGTCATAATCTTTTAATAACTCAATCCATCTTCTCTATCTCATGTTTAACGCCTTCTGACTCAGCAGATACCTTAAGCTCTTATGATCAGTGTATATCTAGAATGTCTCTCCATATAAATAATGTCTCCATATCTTTAGAGTAAAGACTACTGCTGCAAGCTCTAAATCATGTACTGGATAGTTCATTTTGTGAGACCTTAATTGTCTCGATGCATAGGCTATCACCTTGACATATTTCATCAGTACACATCCCAATCCTTGATACGAAGCATCACTGTATACTACATAACTACTAGTTCCTGATGGAATAGTCAATACCGGCGCTGTAGTCAATCGATGTTTCAGTTCCTCAAAACTTCTCTGATACTCATCATTCCATCTGAAGTCCACATTCTTCCTTGGAAGTTTAGTTAGAGGGGCTGAGATTAAAGAAACTTGAAAAACCTCCGATAATATCTGGCTAATCCTAAGAGACTCCAAATTTCAGACACATTCTTCAGAGCCTCGCATTTTATTACTGCCTTTATCTTCATTGAATCCACTTGAATACCTTGCCCATTTACTATATGACCCAAAAACACTTCTTGACTCAGCCAAGAATTTGAAATTTAATAATTTCTCCCTTATAATTTGTAGTATCACTCTTAAGTGCTTAGAATGCTCTTCTCTATTCTTCGAATACACCAAAATGTCATCGATAAACACTATCACAAAGCGATCCAAGTAGGGATGAAACACCTTATTCATGAATGCCATAAATGCAGCTGGGACATTAGTCAACTCAAACGGCATTACTAAAAACTCATAATGTCCATAATTGCTCCTGAAATTACTCTTCGGTACATCAGCCTCTGCTATCTTCAGCTGATAATACCCAGACTTCAAATCCATCTTAGTGAAAACCTAAGCTCCCTACAACTGATCAAACAAATCATCGATTCTAGGCAACGGGTACTTATTCTTCACTGTGACCCGATTCAATTACCTATAATCGATGTACAATCTCAACGTTCCATCTTTCTTCTTCTCAAATAAAACTGGAGCTCTCCAAGGTGACACACTAGGTCTAATAAATCCCTTATCTAGCAACTCCTATAACTGAGTCTTCAACTCCTTCAGTTCTATAGGTGCCATCCTAAATGGGGGAATAGATATAGGAGCAACACTTGGAACTAGATCAATCGTGAAGTTTGTTTCCCGATCTAGAGGTAAGCCAGGTAACTCTACGGAAAACACATCTAGGAATTCCCTAACCATAAGAATATCCTAAATATTCTGCTTAGTTCGGGTATTAATGACGTGGGCTAAATAAGCCTCACATGCCCCTTACATCAATCTCAAGACATTCATAAATGAGATCAGCCTAGCTGACATTGCTTGGCTAATACCTCTGAACACTGCTCTCGGACGAGTAGGAGATTCAAATATTACCTCCTTAATATAACAATTCATGATGACCCGATGAGCAGTGAGCCAATCCATACCTAGGATAACATCATTTTCCTTTAGCGGTAACACAATCAAGTCTACCTCCAACTCTACTTGATCAAACTTTAATTAAACACCTATTGTAGAATTCCCCTATCATGGTGGTACTATATATCTACTCACCTCTAATCCACATCTCAATAACTCTCTATCACAATGTAACCTAGAAGCCATATGTGGTACGATAAAGGAATGCATAGATCCAGGATCTACCAATGCAAAAGCCTCAAAAGTAAATATTAATAACACACTTGCAACGACATCTAGAGAATCTTGAGCCTCTTATCTCGTCATGGCATAAAAACGGGCCTGAAACTACAGTTGATTGCTTCGTACCTCAGTCCTACCAGTAGCACTCCCAGAACTCATTCTGCCTCTGTTATGGCCTCTCTGTCCAGACCCACTGGCTCGGCTCTACTGAACTGTAGTTTCTGTCACCGTACTTCCTCTCCTACCAGACTATACTCCAAACACAACAGAATAGTCCTTGATTTGGTGATCAAATGAGCTGCATAGAAGGCAGGCTCCTGTCAACTTCCAGCTTTCACCACCATGTTTCTATCCACAATGCTCATAAGTTGACAATTGACCTGATAATGAACCTCTGCTATTGACAAACTGAACAAAACTACCCCTCTGTTTGAACCCCGACTATCTTGATCCAGTTGGTGGTCTGAAAGCTCAGTTCTGATGCTTGCTGAAGCTTCTGCCAAAACTACCCTGATATTCATTGGGCCTCTTATGTCTGAACTCTGATCTATACTTAAACTGATTGTCCTTCAACAACTGCTCAATGCAGATCGAGGCAGCTTATAGTTTTGTAAAACTACCCAGGTTAGAAATGTCTAACCTCGTTCGGATCTCCATGTTCAGTCTGTCTTCAAATCTTCTGCACTTGTCTTCCTCAGTAGGAATCAAGGTAGTAGCATATCCCATCAACTCATTGAACTTAACCTCATACTCTGCCACAAACAAACTGCTCTGCTTTAGATCCATAAATTCCTTCATCTTTCCGTCCATATAGATCTTGGGCATATAATCCTCCTTAAAAACCCTCAAGAAGTCTTCCCATCTGAAACTACAAGGCCTAATGGTATTGCCTGGAACATTTTTGTACCACTGCTAACTTGGGCCTTGTAATAGAGAAACCTCTCATCCGACTTATAATCCATCTAGTCAAAGACTCTTTTTGTTCTCTCTAGCCATCCCTCGACCTCTTTAGGGTCTGTACTTCTGTAGAAGTCAATAGCTCCCTACTTTCACAGTTTATCATACCTCCTTTCCCTTCTCTCAGGAATTCTTGAAGGCATTCCCTCAGGTCAAGACACAGACGACTCTTTACTGGCTCTTTCTGATCCTAGCTCAGCTGATTGTTTCACTTGATTACCTATGGCAGATGACCTATAATAAATAAGAACTTTAATTACTATCCGTAATTCTCACAAGATTTTATGCATAACATTCCTGTATATCCCTTTGGACGTCAACCATGCTTTGATACCACCAACTGTAACACCCCACTCCCATTTGACACATGTCTGTACGCCCCTCAGACAAACATGCACATGCCTGACAGGAATGGCGTGCTAACTATTTCATTTTCACTACATTGCATGGCATCATAGTTAAATCATAACTAACACAATGTTTAAAATCCCAAAATTTCTTCATTTCATTTCATAAACCCTAATTTACAATGTAGCATTATATCCATCATCCATGTTTATACAATATCATCCTATCATATCCACAGCTCTGCCTACAAAATATGCTACATAAATGAGAAATTAACAAAAATTAAGATTAATCCTTCAGTCCCAGCTGATCAACCTTTGAGCCATGTCTTCTATCCAAAAGTTGTATAAAATCTCTTCTAAGCAGTCTTAGAAGCTAAGTCGTCGCTCTCTCGAACCTAAAAATATCAACATTATAATTTGGTTGAGTTTTGTGAACTCGGTTAAGTAACCATCCTTGATGGTTCACTCACTTCATCTTGATTATCATAAAGTAATATCACGAAACACTTTGTTCATAATTGTCACATTTCAAAAATCCATACAATTCATCATTTCATTGCGATCATGCAAAACATATTCATCGATAAGCTTTTACATATTTCATACAAGAAAAGACCTTAAAACATTGCAATCTCTCAATTTATTCGTATCATATGTGTATGCAATGTTTATGAGACTCAAATTCATTTATTACGTTGTTATGACTGAGTGACTTTTTCACTGTCCCGTATCCGTTGTGAATACCAGGCTCATTTATAATGTCCCTTATCCATTGAAGATACAGGGCTCATTATACGAATTGAGTCATAGGATCTTACCACAGATGTCTGAGCTTTAAGCTCTTTTTCACTGGCGACCCCAATCACAACTGCCTTTATATTTCATGCATTCATGGAATAAAATGCTATACATATTCAATCATCATATTCAGTCCATTATGTTCGTATTCACTCTCTCGTTCACACTAGTAATCGGACTTGGTTCGGAATTCAACATATAAGTTGAAAAAACATTTATTCAATCACATTCACATTTAAGGGACACTTCCAATTTGTAAACACCTTGGACATTTTATGTCCGAAAATTAGTACACATACATCACATATCAATTCAATTCAGAATCAAAAAAACAATTAAGGTGAGACCATCTTAGATAACTCACAATTGTTCCCTTTAGCTTATTGCCTTGAAGTCCCAGCAATGTCTGGAAACGGTCGCTCAACGTGCTCTTATATATTCGATCACATACATTTTCACGTTACTACATTACACATTCAGATGAATAAGCACATTTATAAATGTATCATGTAGTATGCAAGTTCAATGACAAATTCTTGGGTATGTTTCTTTAATACACTTTATAAACAAGTTACAACACCTTCCAAGCATTCTTTACTCCAAAATACACTTTACTCACCTTAATCCTTTCATTCCACATCGAATAAATTCATTTAAGCTCTTATTTAAACCTTAATACCCTATATGGAAATACCTTAGTATTAGTTGGTTCAAACATTGCATCACCAAAACATTTTCATGAAAAACAATCACTGCCCACAATCCTTTTCTTGTACTTTTTTCCAGATTTTCTCAGACAGATTTTGGGTGAGGTTTGTATGGCTATTTTGACCTAGAAATTGACATTTTTAGACAATAAGTTCTTCTAAAAAAATGTTCCTATATGTCTCAAGTTTCAAATGAAACAAAAATCATTCAATTTGGTTCATTATTCCATTACTTATACCCAAAATACTACAAACTGTGCACAATTGTGTGAAGGGCTAGTGTATGATCATGCTTATGCATGATCGTGCACTCCCATAATTGAAGGATCAGTGCACGATCGTGCATTCCCATAGATGAAAGGTTAGTGCACGATCGTGCTTGTGCAGTATCGTGCACTCCCATGATTGAAGGGTTAGTGCATGATCGTGCTTGTGTATGATCGTGCACTCCTGATGTGCACTCAAACTTGTAAAACTCATAACTCTCAATTATGATATCCGAAAATTGAAAATTTTATACCATTAGAAAGCTAAAAGGATAAGCTACAAATTTTATGAAGCAAAATTTGTCTTATTTGGCTTACATCAATACAGTTTAATAGTTAAAAACAGGACACAAATTTCTATCAGGGATAGTGCTGTAGCCTATGCCAGCACCAGTGATGTTATCATGTAAAGGTCATATCTCTTTCGTCCGGAGTCCAAAAATTACATGTGATATGCCGTTGGAATGCTAAAAGGATGAGGCTACAATTTTTTTGAAGCTCACCATGTCCAATTTTGCCCAGATTGATACAGTTTATTCATGGAAGTTGACTCTTCATGAAAGCTGTAGATAAATGTACCCAGCATGTATCTAGTTTCTAACCATAGTTCTTCATTAATTTAGTACACATTTTATCCAATTCAAACATCAAATAATACATGTTCTATCATTTCTCTATCATTTCAAGTTGATGATTTCTTAATTATACCTTAATTTCAGTTCAGTATTCTCTATCCACAATTCAAAATTTCATGAATAATCATAACCTAAAAACAGAACCTATTTCCATACTTTTCTATATCACATTTTCTACACTTCACTAATCTTCATGTAACTCCAATAACCACAATCTTTTATCACATTTTTTGCACATTTTTTCTTTGCTTGTATCACCGAAGTTGCTTCTTACTAATAACCCATGCATGCATCAATTCTCAAGCTTTACAAAAGAATGTCTTTATTAATACCACCCACATTAACACAAACAAAACTCAATTCCTTGATCATTGTCCTCAATCTCAATTTATCATCATCAAAATGTCATTAACTCCACCCATGAAATCAAAACATAACTTACTTGATTCAGCAAAATTTTAGAGGTGAGAGAATGAGATTTCGGTGGAGAAAGCAAGGATATAGAGTGACAACCGAAAATGGAAAATGTGCTGAAGTGATTATTTTACAAGGTGTAACGTTGAGGAATTAATCAAAAGCCAAATACAAAAGAGTGAACAAGCATGGTGTTTCGGTGATGGTTGAACAAGAAGAAATAGTAGATAATTTCGGTGAAGACAAACAAGAGAGCTGTAGAAAAGTAATTCCTAAATGACTAGATGGCTCTATTTTGCAGTGCCACATGTCACCATTGCATGTATAACATCTTTCCTCCATTTAAGCTACCAAATGTCACACTTCTAATTGTCTCTTATTTCCACATTTTGCCTAGTCCAAAACCCCAAATTTGTAGAAATTTTTGAAAT
>JANZXP010010847.1:0-14165 GCA_027576715.1 Erythroxylum flavicans
TTCACACACTTCTTTTATTATTATTATTTGACTTTCATCAAAATCAATAGAAGAAGTGAAGTCTTTTTGACTTAACAGAGGTGAGGTGTTTGAGAACAAGGTTTTGTTGGTCAACAACCATATGGAAGGCTAAGTCTTGCTTAAACAGACCTAAGTAAGATTTTTGTGCAAAAGAGTAGACGCAACTTTGATATAAGTTTAGTGTCTAGGAAAACCTTTGTAACAGAAGCCATCATGAGTGTCTTAAAATTATCTCAATATCTCTTTATTAATAAAATATGTGGTAAAAGGCTTTACATTTCTAACTTTCATACTTGGAAAATAGTCTATAAAAATATCTTACTTTGAAAGCCTTACTATATATTAAGAGTACATAATCTCTTAACGAAAAAGTAACTATGGAGTAAACTTATTATGCATACTATAAATTATTTGTTACATCAATCATCTTCCTAATCTCATTATATAAAAACTTTTGTATTTGTATTGCCTTCAAAGAAGAAGGTGGATTATTTTAAATGCATTTTGATATAAGTCCATATTTTTAGTGAACTTTCTTGATTCATTATCTTTTGAATTAAATTAATTCACTTTTTTATTATCCCATTAAATTGAATAATTCATAATCTTTTATTTAAAAAAGAAATTGAATTAAGCTAATAAAAGGCAAATCAAGTTGAGTTACAATCTTACCAAAAGGATGAGAGTTATATAACCAACTTAAGGATATTATGCTATTTAAAATCCAATAATTGTTACAAATAACCCCTTAGTACCATCACATATCAATACAATTTGAATCTAATAAGAGCTTGTCACAAAATATGTTAATGTGTAATCTAATAGCATTTAATAACTCCTTTGTGAATGTCTCCGAACTCCTTTCTTTATTGTTAAAAATTTGCCAAGTTAGGATAAATTAATGTCTTTCCTGATATATATGTTACAAATTCAGAATTCAAGTGATAATCTGTTGCTACTCATCCGGGGGTTTGGTGATTGCACATTTGTGTAGTATTAGTCTCCATTCTCCTTTGGTGAAGTTTCATTTAAAGAATAGATGAGAGGTACTCTCCATTTGGCATTTACAAAGAGTACACTAATTTGTCATACAAATAAACCTGTTCAATCTCTCAATGGTAAGTAATCTATGTTTGATGGCTCTCTACAGAGTAGTAGCAACTCATCGGAGCTTAAACTTGCACGAAACAAGTTTATACCATGGAACATAATTAAGATTATATTAAAATAGCTTCCCAAATGCTGCGTTATTGAAAATTCCATTACTAGATAGAAACCACTAATTTTTGTCTTCCATATTCTTATGTAACATTAATCTGTTGAGCTCATTTTGCATATTTCTTTTAGGCATTATTAATAAGATCTCTTTTTTGTGTATTAAAGCACCTACAACATTTTGATTTCTATGAATTATGATTTTAAAAGCTTGTAGATCTCCAACATTCATTAAAGGTCCCTCTGCAATCCAATTATTATGTTAGAAGAAAGGTTTTAAGTCCATTCCTAACTTTCTTGCCAATGTGAGGTCTGATTGTGCTTCTAAACTTGAGCATTTCCTTTAGAGTAGCTAAAGTTTTCCTTACTGAAGGGTCAGTTTCGCATATGCTATTAATTTTGATGTAATATTCATACACCCACTCACACCATAGAGATTTATGTTCTTTAATTAACCTCCATAATCTTTTAATAAGCATGCATGTATTCAATAACCTTAAGAGAATTATGTTCAATCCACTTTACCTTGTTGGATTGCACACCTCAGGCCACCTGATAGCAACTTTACATTCACTATCATTGGATCCAAATCATAGGAGTCTTTTCATCATTTTGTCAATTATCTTATTCACAAATTTAGGAATAACTAGATGTGTAGCCCAATGTATATTGATTGAGTTCAAAATTGTTGTAATTAATTAAGCTATACCAGCTAGTGGTAATGTTTTGATACTTTATGTAGAGATTTTTTCTTATCATTTTTGCCAACTTTGAAGTTTCCATAACTTAATCTTATGGCAGTAATGGGGATTCTAAAGTAAGCAAAAGGTAAAGGTCATCCCTTGAATCTATTAATGACTCTCACCATATGCTCCTGATCAAATACACTCATAGAAATATAAAAAGAACACTTGTTAGTATTTATATTCAATCCATACAACCTGGTGAACATCTTAATGGCCTTCATCACAACTATTATTGAAATTCTATTAACTGTTTCTAAGATTACTAGATTATCAAAAAAGATAAGATTAGTGATACCCATTCTTCTGCACTTAGAGTGAAACTTAAAATGGATAGTTTTCTTAATAATTCTCTTTAAGAGTTCGTTAAAAACTTCTATGACAAGAGACAAAAATTTATGGTGAGGTTGGATCTCCTTGTTTAATGCCTTTGGAGTTGTTAAATGCCCTTATAGATTCTCCATTAATGAGTATGCTGAATTTAGGAGTAGTGAAACACAATTTCATCCATTCTATGAAACATTATGAGAACTCTAAATGTTGCATAATTTACAAAGGAATGTCCAATCAACATTGTCATGTGCCTTCTTCAAATACACTTTTAGTTACCACCTTTACTATTAGAATATTCCTTTATGAATTCTTGCATAAGCATAATATTATCTCCTATCCCTGTACCAGGTAGGTAAGCCCCTTGTATACTATCAACATAATTAATTAAGACTTCCTTGCACCTAGCTACCAAGATTTTTTAAATAATTTTGTAAATGGAGTTGCAACAAACAATATGTCTAAAATCCCTAAAATGATTATGTTGTCCACCTTTAGGAATTAAAGTGATGGAATTCCTATTATTCTCTTTATGTAGTCTCCTCTTCTTAAAAAATTTAAGAATAACATTATGTACCATGTTTTTGGTGATTGGCCAAGTTTTTGTAAAGAAAAGCATGTTGAAACCATCTGACCCTAGTGCTTTATAGGGATTTAGAGTTTCAACCACCTAATCAATCTCATGTTAGGATACTAGTTTGGATAGAATTTCTAGCTCTTATGGGTTGATGCAATCTTTCATGATATTTGTTAACAAATCCACTGAAGAATGAGCATTAGGAGAAGCATTCACGTAGCTAGAAAAATAATCATAGGCCTCCTCAAAAAAAGGTTTTTACTTAGATATGGTTTGGTTATTAATCAACAAGCTGGAAATTCTATTAAAACATTTCCTAGATATCACTGATATGTGAAAACAGGAGGATCCCTTGTCACCACTCTTAAGCCATTCAATCTTGGATCTTTGTTTCGTCAATGAATAATTATAGGATAAAGCCTTTGATAGGTTATACATTGGTTTTTTAATTTTTTCCTGAGCACAATACAATCTATATTTCTGTAAAGTTCAACCTGAGCTAAACTCAGTGCCCTTTTAGCAATAGTTACAAGATGATGCATATTGCTTATATTATCTTTATGTAGTTGTTTGAGAATATGTTTAATCAATTTCATTCTTTACACATATCTATGTTGTTCGGAGCTATGAACTTTAGCATTAATACAAGACCATAATGCATTTTCAAATCCTAGTACATCAATAAGGGAGTTTTTAAATCTAAAAGGAATCTTGAAGCTTACTAAATCTATAATAGTGATGGCTAGTGAATGATCAAATAAGAATGTGTTGGAGAACATTGTAGCTATTTAAGAATTGTTGGATCCACTCCAAATTTGCTAAACTTTGATCTTGTTTCTTCTTAATAAAATTATCAGCATATTACTTGTTACTCTATTTGAAGAAGTTTCCCCCAAAAGCAACATCAAAAAGTTTAATATCTGAAAGGAATTATCTTATATCCAAAAAGGGAATCTTAGCTCTATTAAAGCCTTAGCTTCTTCTGAAGCTAAGATAAAAAAGAAATCTCTAATTGGTAATTAAGGCATTTTTGTGTGATTAGAATGTCTCCTGATCTCATCCTATATATAACTTCTTTCATATACATTATTGTGAGCATATATGAATTTCTTTTTGCAAGATATCCTTGTGGTTTTACAAAACACCTCAGCATGTATTAATTGATGTATGATGCAATAGGAAGAAATTTCAATAGGGTTACCATTGTAGTAAACCAAAATTATGACATTTGGGTGTTGATCACAGTTTGTGACTTCCCTCCAATTGATTCTAATTATTTCCAAAAGATCATAGTTTTATACTTTAATTCTTGTCTAAAACAACTATAACATCAAACTTATTCTTAACAATAAATTTTTTTATTAGTAGTTTCTTAGTAGGAGAATTTGTTCCTATAATGTTCCATGCAGTTATCTTCATATTTTGTTACTTTTAGTGGGTAATTTTTCTTCTTACTTGATTTCCTTCTCACCATAATTTCAAACTCTTTCTCAAAGATAGTGCTATCGGGCATTTTTCCTATATCCTTCCTAGCCACCTACTTTTCAATCTTTTCTAACCTGGTAATGATATTATTTCCTTCAGCTATGTTTTGATCAACTAATTGAGTTCCTTGTTCCACCACTTTAGCATGAATTATCATCTCAATACACAAAATGAACAACTTGATGTTCGGTGATGGATGATCAAGAAGAGTGTTTTGGTGATGAGCACTTTTGGTGAAGCAATGAGAGAATGAGAGAAAGAGCTGTAGAAATTTTAGGTTCAACACCTAACTATGTGGGTTAATATCTCATTGACACATGTCATCCATACATGTGTGCTATTTGTCAAACATTTAAAGCTGCCACATGTCAGATTATAATTAGTCCATTATTTCAATATTTTTTCCCTAGTCTAAAATACCCCAAATTTTTGAAAATTTCCTAAAATTCACAAAAAATTTTGAAATAATAATTGTTATCACTAAAAAAATTTGCAACACAAATAATCTATAATTCACATTTTAATCGCATTTATAATTCAATTATACCCAGAAAATGTCAATGAATGCATGTACAATTATTTTAATGTATCAAAAATAAATATTCACTTGTGTGTGAATATACAATAATGCATGAGCATGCACTTATAATTTCTCACAGTACACTCAATTCACTATTATGAGGTCTAGCCCTGAACATGGGATTTCCTCTTTAATATATATAGAATTATCTTGAGCTTTCTCCACTTCAAAGATTCTTATGTTGTTTTGTTTGAGTACTTCAACCTCATCTATCTCTTTCAACTCTTAAAAAAATTGTATTGAACTTCCTACTAATAGGAATCCATTTCATTTTTTGTTTCTCAGTATCAGGCTTCCATATATAAGTTACTTTTAAGTTATCCTCCATGGTTTCGAGTTGTTTATTCAATCTCATAATAGGGATAACATCAGGAAAATGAGCAATTGAGCTTACTGACACAGAAATCCATGCAAAGTTGATCCTAAAGACCTCAACTATTTTTGATCCATGCATATTGTCATGTTAATATAGCTTGTAAGATAGCTCAATCAGCTAGTTGTCTAATACTTTACAAGAACTCCGTGTATGCAAATCTATATAAGTATATTCTCCTATTTAATTTCTTCAAAGTTTAGCCCTAGTCTCCACATTTGTAGAAGAAGTGTTAAAACATGTCAAGGCCCTTTTTTGAGAACCTTGGTTATAGCTTCCTTGCATGAAAATTTGGAGAAACATTTATCGTCATTGTTGACTAAGATATCCATCAACCCATGTTGTTTCCAAATGGTATATGCCCATTACTTCATCATAAGAAACATAACTCTCTTGTTAAGAAATTAACCTATTAAGGTTACACACCATTTTTACGCACTTGCCTTCAACACTTTGATAGGAGGAGATACCACAAGCTGCTCGTCAATTCTACTTGGGGGAAAGTAGTTCAATCTGGCATTAGGAATGTTTTCACTAGCCACTTTCACCTAAATTTTCCTGATGTTTGAAGAGTTAGAAAAGTTAAGAAGTGGTTGAGGTAAAGATTGAGGTGTAAGTTGGATTGAAGAAGCATCCATTAAACTAGTATCTATTTTTATATGTTTAATATGTTTATGTTTATATTTTTTTGGTTTTTTAGTCATTTACTTATAAATGAATATATAAATAAATATAAATGTATAAATAAAAAGAAATAGAAATATAGAAATACAAAAATAAAAGCAAGAAAAAAAAGAAAAAAAGTTATGTACGGCAGATGAAATTGAGTGATAGTGAAAACAACACATGAAGTAAGAGTCTCCAGCAGCAAGAGCAGAGAAGAAAGAACAAAGGAATACAAGGATGAAGAATAGGAAAGTGTGTGAGAAAGATGTCAGTGCCAAGGCACTAAGTGAAACAAAAAGAGAAAGAATTTTGTGAGCAAAAGCTAAGTTCATGAAAGAAAAAGAGAAGTAACATACTATAAAAGTTAGAAAGTAACATAAAGATCAGATGATTATCGTAATGGGAATGGTGGAAACTCTAGAGAGAAAATGGAGTTCTTTTCCATGAGTGCCAAAAGGCCAACATATTTCATAATATTTTAACAATATAAGATAACAAATATTAATTCAATTCACCGAAATCAGAACTTGAGTAAGAAAAGGTATTTTAACTTAAGATTTACAGAGACTTAACGTTCCTCACATAATATAAGTTGAGATTATGACTTATATTATTTTTATTAGTTAATTAAGCATATAAGATATAATTCATATGTTATGGTATCCTCTCTTTTTTAAAAACATATATCTTATCTTATAATACCGTATAGATGATTGCACAGGCATATCTAATCCCTAATTTGAGTTCACTTGTTCACTCATTCAATTCACCTTTCAAAACTCACATTTAGTATGTTCAAACATATTAGGTGAATACATTATTGCATTAGGTTAGGTTAGGTTATTAATGTTATTACCAATAACCTTTTTTAACTTTTAATATTTATCATGTCAACATTAGTGTTTTAAGCTTTGAACTCTCATTTATCACTAAGATATACTACCAAAACTTTTCTCACCTTTATTTTACAAAAGTAGTCGAGATGATTACCTATATTAAGGGGTATCTCATATCTATTTGACATGTTTATTTTTTCTAAAACTTACATTCAATACCCATTTTAACATTCATTTTATAATCGAACATTCAATTTATTTAAATTTCATTATAAAATTGATGTTCAATAATTAGTTAAGATATTGTATCAAATACTCAACGAATATGAAAAAAAGCATCGTTGATAACAAGTATTATGAAGATCCAATTAGAAGAAATATAAGAAAAAGAATTTAAATCCTACATAATCCTAATGATCTAACATGTATAGAAAATACATTTCTGGGAATCGTCTTAGTCATAACATCTGCAATCATTTATCTTGTAAGAATATAACCGATATTCACTTCTCTTTCAACTACTATGTTATTGACATAATTGTAATTGGTATCTACGTGTTTGGTTTTAAAAATAATATTTATGGTTCGTAGTATATGCAATCGTTACTTAGCTATCATAATATGAAACCAGTGGCATTTATAGTGTCATCTAAATGATTTGTAAAAGGCTTAAGCCATAAGGCTTCTTGTATTAATATGAAAAACACTAAAAATCTAAATTCCTTTTTAGATAAAGCAATATATGTTTTCTTCTTATTATTTTGTATTTTGTATTATTCAATAAAAGAGAAGAAAACTTGGAGGCAAATGTCCTTTTCTATATGTGTCCTCCCCAATCACCATTTATTATACCCTTGAAGATCCATATTACTTCCTTTATCTATGATCCTTTTCAAACACTTGAACATTCTTTTCACTACTTTCTATCACAATTTTTCAAATTTTTATTAATATCTACTAACTATCCCAATAGGAAAATATACATCTATAATATAGTGTAAATGAGACTATTGATTGTATGGGAATAAGTAACTTTCTTCATCTTATCCTTTTCTTCTAGTATTTGAGGAAACTACCTATTTCTTCGACTTTCACCTTTAATAACAAGGGTATCAAATGGTTTATAATCCCGTATATCAAATCATTTAAGTATGTACTTGATGAATATCTACTTTTTTAAATAGAAACCTTAATTTTTTTCTTAATTACCTATACAATCAAAAGGCCACAAAGTTTTTAGTCATCATCCAGATATTAATTGATCAATAACTAACTATTCTATTTAGATATATTTGTTCATAAATATCACAAACATAATGTATATAACATATATTTAAAATAATAAAGAATTATTATTTCATTAAATTGAATAAACACTATTGATTGAATTATTTTACTTATAAATATTTATAAGTTTTAACTGTAAGTATATGGTGTAACGGTAGCTAGCACTGACAAGTATGAATCAATCCCATGAGAACTGTAAGTAATACTTTTAACCCTTTGTCTATTATCTAACCATTGAATTAGATTGTGAATTTACTTGAAAATTAAACAAAACAAACTAAACTAAAGTTGACATAATAATGAACTCAGATAAAGAAAATACTATGAATAGTCAATATCAAATAAGTAATACCTAGGTGATGAATTCCCCCTAAGATATCTTAAACAATAATCCTTTATCATGTAATTAAATTATTGATTATTGAACCGTGAAAATTCCTATCTTATTTTAATATCTTTCTTAATACTATTAACAATTAACCCTTGGTTGATTAACTGAAATCTCTTTCTAGTTAAAACCTCTAAGATTGCGTTATTGATTTATGTTGATCTATCTCTAGGTTTGTATGCAACTCCTTCCAACTATAGTAGATCTATTCATATGAAAGGGTTTTGCAATCTCAATCATATGAAATAACATATTGGACTAATATTTCACATATATTAGTTTAAGAATATAAAACATAATAAAATTGCAATAAATAAATCAATAAAATTGCATTGAATAAAAGATTATATCATACGATAATCACAATTGAGGATTCATCATACCTAGACACTGAGCAATTTAGTTCCTAAACATAAAAAACAAATCCTATAACAAACATTTAGAAGAACAAATAGGGGTATAAGAATTCATATTCTATATCCCCCTTTGGTCTTTAAAGAAATATTTTTGCAATTTGGATTAAAAGATGCTCTCTATAAGATCTTATGGCATAATCTTCATGTTTTCCTCATCCTCTGTTTAGAGCTGCCTTTTCTATGGTATTTCTTAGGACACAAAAACACCTCCCTTCCATGTAGCCTTCAATAACATCCTTTTATAGTAAAAATTAGGGTTTTTGGGATATACATGATCACTTACATGATCATCTAAGTGATAATGTATCTCTAAAAACACCTCAATTCATGACTTTACGTGGTCACAAAGACTTACACGGGCAATATACATGGTCGTGCATGTCAACATATATACACAGGCTTGTATCTCCACACAAGTAGGAATTGTGTCTTTGTACAGTGACTTACAGAGTCACTATACATGGCCATTTAAGTCCACAACTGCTCCAATTCTTCCATTCTATAACATAATTTCATTTGAATACATCTCCTCTTAGGTTATGAAGGCAATTATTACCTATAAAGATACTTGATGTAAAATAATTACCAAGAATGCTAACAAACCATTAACTAATTAAGTAAAACACACTAGATATGGCTATATAAATATAGTCAATTAATTGTTTCTCAAATATCCCCAAAGTTAAGCTTTTGCTTGTTTGGATTTCAATAAAAAGAAGTGCCAAATGGGGAATCATAATCTAAATCATTAAACTTACTAACATTTATCCCTTATTAACCTCAACTTGTCCATCCACACTTTAAATCATCACATTATATCAGTCAAATTAACATATAATTAGATTCAAGTCATTATAGGACCAAACTTCATAAGTCAATATCAAAAACAATCATAAAGATAATCTATTTGAAATTAAAGCACAAATTTTTACACCATCACCAAGAATTGACTTAATGCACTCAAAGTGTTTAGTGTAAAAAGTGTGAGAACTCTTAGATTGATATATAGAAGGATACTTAACCATAAGCTTGCAATAAAATCATATCTCCACCACTTACAAGTAAACTAGAAACAAAAATTAAAAGGTCTTAATACAAGGTTTTAACGAGGCTTAGTTTAGAGTATGATACCGATAATAAAAGGGTGATAATATTGAAGGGAATTTATATAAACAAAATTAAATGCAACTTAGATCTTCACAATATAGGTCCTTTACATCATAATTCTATTGGTACCATAACTTTAACACTTTTTTCTTTTTCGTTTTTATATTTCACTTATTATGCTTGTAGCATTTTTTAAAGCTTTCATCATGTACCAAAAATTGAAGAAATATTGGATGTTTTTAAATTTTAAGTTTTTAAGTCATCAAGTAAATATAAATAACCTTTAGGGTTCAAAAATAATAAAAATGCTTAAAGAAAAATAAGGTAAAGGCTATTAGTGTAACATCCTATTTCCATACAAAGGGTTAGAATCCTAGCTTTTTGTAAATGAGAAATAGCAATGGGAGAGCAGAAGAATGCATTTCATGTGCATGCATAATACAACATTCACACATGAATTTGAATATTGCACACATTACAATAATTTGTTCATGCATTCATTTGACAATTTTCAGGTATAAATGATTGTTTTAAAGTGATTATGACGTAAATTGTGGATTATATGTCTTAAAAATTGTTTTGGAAAGTATAAATAGGATATAGAAATTTTGGTGAAATTTAGGAAATTTATGAAAATTTGGGGTATTATTGGACTAGGAAAAATGCCAAGTGACAGGATATTTGATTTATAGTAGTAGAAATAAGAGTCAAATGGCACTAGAAATTTTGATAAATGACTTTAGGAATTATTGACAAGTGTCATTGAAATTTGGGAGACAATTGGACTAAAAATTGGAGTTAAATATACTAGTTATTAAAAGGGTCCAAATGGGACCATGGTAGAGTGACAAGTGGCAGTGACCAGTGTCACTACCACTCCCAACATAACTTATACGAAAATTATAAGTGAAAGATAAGAAGTAGTTGCCTTTCACTTGTTATCTTATTCTTCTTCTTCGTGACCTTCTTCTTTTCTTCTTTTTCACAAAATTTTTATCACCAATCTCCATTCGTGTTGAGCCTAGCCCTCTCATCTTTCACTTGCTCTCTCTTTCATTCTCACTAAAGACCTAACCCTACCACCTTGAATGATGACATACGTGGGTTGCATGGAGAGTTAGGGTTAAGTGAGATCTTGAAGAGTTTGCAAATTTTTTAAGCTAAATCAATTGATACATAGGATTGAATATCAGCGCCTAGACATTTTCAGAACATGGAAGCTATTGATAATTTGGAGCATACTATGAGTCGACCTAGATGGTCTCACATTAATTGTTTGTTCTATTTTAACTTTCTGTATTGATTTACTTCTGATGTGAATATGATTGTGATAATTCCGGACATTAATAGTTTGAGGAGTTTGATAAATATGAAAATATAGGAGGTGCTTTATTAAATGTGAATGTGAATGAAATAAGTGATTTTCAACATTATTGTTGAATATCGGACCCAATTTCGATGATAAATGTGAACGCAAATGTGAAATTGAAATCAAACATTTGATTGAATAGATGTGAATGTGATGCATTTCATTATATGAATGCATGAAAACATAAAGGTTGTTGTGATCGGAGTAGCTACCGAAAAAGAGCTTAAAGCTCAGAAAGTGAAAAAAAGCTTAAAGCTCAAAATATGGTAAGAGCCTCTGGCTCACTATATAAAATAAGCTCTATATCCCCAACGGATATGGGACTGTTATTAATGAGCCCGGTATCTATAATAGATATGGGATAGTTATAGGCACTCGGTCACAACAATAACAATTAAAAGTGAGTCTCATAAGCATTGCATATATCATTGATATGTATGTTTAAATGATTGAAATGAATTGTTTGAATTGGTCAAATGTGAAATGCGAAATAAATGAATAAAGTATTAACTGATGCTACATGATGAATTAATAAAGTGATGTGATGTGATTATATGAACTGTATGTGTTATGTGTTATAAGTGAGCCATCAATGATGGGTAGGTCACTGAGTTTGCAAAACTCAACAAAATTACAACTTTTTTTCAGGCTCAGAGGAGATACCCAGTTAGTCAAACTAGAAATATAGCTGCTGAAGTCGAATAAGAGATAGAGGTCAGGATCAGTTGACGTCTGCATACATTTTCTATTATTTTTGTATTAAAGTATGTATTTCACAAATATTGTACCATGTGTATGTGAATAATTCTGATATGTAATGACTTTATGACTGAAAGTGTTTCGATTTTGTAAAGGGCCCAAATGATTACTAGACTTCTGCAATGTGTATATTGTTTGTGCCAATTGTGATTGAAATTGATATAAATAAAAATATGCCATTAATGATTATTGGGTTTTCGGAAAATGCGTGTGATGTTTGAGAAAAATTTGCAATGAGTTAAGCTTGATTACTCTAGCGCGCCGCTTTGACAGGGTGTATATCCGAATGTCCTTAAGATGTACAGATATGTGCTTGGTGGAAGTGGAGTGCTACAATTAGTGTGGTTATAATCAATGAAAGGGCTAAGTCTCAAAAGTTGTTACTCCTAAGAGATAAAATATAGTAGGATAATAAACAAGAAAATAAGTTGAAACAATGGTTGAATCTAAATGTTGTTATCATTTCAACGCTTCTAATTTAGCAAATGTGATATCGGTATGAATAATAAAAGCAAGTTCCAAAATTATCCAACTATGCATGATAACACATGAAAGAGTAAAAGAACTTAAAAGTCATGATGTATTTGCTCTTAGGCTCAAAAGCTCACAAAAATGGTCTTGTATCTAAATAATATGCAATTTTCATTCAAATTAATTATCTCGATGATTATTAAAAATATGACTGATAAAAGTAAGTTTATTCTAACTTTCATTCTTTTACATATTAATTTAATTCAATAATCACTAATAATCTAAAGTATTGTGGATAGATTTTAACTAACTTGAGAAATCGGTCAATAAGATTTAATAAAAAAGATTATAACAAACTTAATAAATCCCTTCCCTAAACTTAAAATTATACATTGTCCCTAATGTACACAATTGAAGCACACAAAAATAAGATAACAATAAAACATAAAAAATGAGAAAGGTTTGAATTAGTACTGCCCTGAATAAAAAGATGTTCAAAGTTCTGAAATGAAGGAAGATCCATCCCATATTAGATACATCCATCCTTAAAAAATATAATAAAAAAGGATAAAAAAGATGATGATGATGATGATGATGATAATAATAATAATAATAAATAAATAAATAAATAAATAAATAAATAACATGGAAATCAAAATAACATAACATAAAATAACACTACACTAATGTTTAGACAAAACAAAGTGAAAGAACAAAGAAAATAAGAAAATACATAAATAATAGGAGAAAGAAAGAAAAACCAAAATAAAGCATCCAATAGAAATCAATAAAGTCAGACGCTAACATAAAAAATGGAAACAAAATGAAATAAAAATGAAACCTATCCTAATTCTTAGGTTGCCTCCTAAATAGCACTTTTTAACGTTGTTAGCTCGACGTACCTTTCATGCTTTAAGGTAACTTATAAAGATTGAATTTTTGTAGTCTTATCATAGGTTCCATAACTTCTAAGTATTTTGCCTACTATTTCCTATTGCAACCTTTTTCCTTTTACAGTAGACTCAATGAGATTCGTTGCTTACCTTGATTGAACAAGCTCCTATTAGCTTAGAGTTGGAACAGTTCCTTCAATCTCCAAAGATGTCATGTAGCCTACAGAGAAGATAACCCCAATTGGGTAATCTTTCGAAGACTCTATAAAAGTAGTGCGAGGTTTTACCTAAGTCGTGTACGTCATTGTTCAAACGTTGCCGTTTTCTTGTTCAATAATATTTGTAAACTACAGCCTTTGACTAGTGATAGGTAATTTTCCAAATTGCAAATTAAAACCTCTTATCTTGCAAGTATATAGATCTAAAATCGCAGTATAGATAGGTATCGTCCCACAGGGATTGGTTAATCACCGAAATGATTCAATTTTTTTTCAGGAAACTCAAATAATTATATTTGAAAGATCCAAAATATAAAAATTAAGATTCATACATACACATTTTAGGGTTGTAAAAAAAGTAAGAACACAAATTTAGAAAATGGTGAATCAAAGTATCAATTTAACAACTTAGGATTGTCATTACCTAACTA
>JANZXP010010867.1:0-14164 GCA_027576715.1 Erythroxylum flavicans
CACAAGAGGTTGAAGGACAAATATCAGACAGCGTTTGACATGTTGAACTGCAGTGGGTTTGGTTGGAATGAAACCAAGCAATGTGTTGAGGTTGACAGCAAGCAAGTGCTCGCTGAATGGATGAGGGTAATTGTTTTGGTGGATTATTTGATTATTTATAGAACCATCCTAACAATTTTTTGTTTGTGATGCTGAAGTTTTCTGTGTTTTGATCCAAAGCCACCCTAACAAGTTCTACACTCCTGGAAAGCCTTTCTCGCTGTATTCTAGACTTGAGTTTGTTTTTGGGAGAGACAGAGCCACTGGTGCAAGGGCTCAAGATGGTCTAACTGCTGTTGCTGAGCTTGACACAAATGAAATTGACAGTAAATCACCAACAGCTCCAACAACCCCAACAGATCCAGTAGCCCCATCGGCCACTCCTATTCCAGATGCTTCAGCACCTCCTATTGGTTCTGTTGCCTCGTCTAGCAACATAGAAGGGAGGCAACAAAAACGTGGGAAGAGGAAGATGCAGGATCTTGAAGTGTTCGAAAGCCTTGCTGCCTCATTTGCTGAGGCCATTGACAGTGGTAGAAAGAATACAAAGATCCTTGCTGATGCCATTGCAGGAGCGCAAAATCGTTCGCTAGGTGAAGAGCTTCGAAAGTTGGGTTTCTCCACGGCAAAAGTTGTTAGGACTGTAAGGATCTTCGCGAAGAATGTGCATGCTGGTAGTCTTTTCTAGGGTTTAGATGCAGAACAAAAACAGGCCTATGTCAGGAGTCTTTTAGATGAAGAAATATGACTTTATTTCTTCTTAATATGTAATGGCTACATAGTGACTTAACATGTAAATATGTTGTGCATTGTCTTCAAACACCCTATGTTATGTTGAATGATGATATGATGAATTGTTGACTTTGTTTGTTCACTTGTGACTCAGTGATGAATGGATGGTTTATTATATGTTTAATGTTTCTTTATTATGTACGTGTATGAATGATAACTATATGGTCTATTTTCAGGTAATTCATTATAGGCCGATACAACTTTTATGTCGTATTTGTTGGCCGTCAAGTAGGTATTTTTACCAATTGGAATGATGTTAAATTGGCAACTGAAGGCTTTCCTAATGCTCGATTCAAAGGGTATCGCACGTTGGTTGAAGCAGAAAGTGCTTATGTCATGGATGTCAGTAGGCGTACTTCAAGTCGATATGAAGAACTTGTTCCAATCGCCAATGAAGTCGCACTAATACCGAATCAATTTTCACTTCTAACAAGTGAACAAGTAAATGAAGTTGCCACTTTAAAGAAACAAATGGCATGGAGTTAAGGATTTTTACTCTTTGCTATTGGAGTCATTTTCGGTATTATTGTTAAGGACATTATTAATAAAATATAAGGGTTGGATGTATGTTGAACCTATTATGTAATTAATGACATGAATGCTTAGATGTTTAATTACATTATTATGTGTTACAGTTAATTACTTATACTTGTAGGTTTATTTTATACCTATTATGTTATTAATTCCATGCATGCTTAGATGTTTAACTAAATAATTATGTGTTACAATTTATAACTTGTAGGATTATTTCAAACCTATTAAGTAATAATCATAATTTAATTAATTAGATTGTAATTAATTACTTCATTATAATATTTAAATTAATGCATAATGATATTGTAATTAAATATACCCTAATGTAGGAAATTGAATGTTGGTTCGGGTCCTTTGGATTTTGTATTGGAAATGTTTCTGATCAGATGACTGAAAAACATATTACTTTATTTTATTATTAATTTATAATATTATATATAATAATTTTATTTTATTATATATAATGTACTGTTTTTCATTAATCATATTAATTTTATTAATTATATTGTAATTCATTAATTACTTATATTATTTTAATAAATATATTATTATTAATTAATTAATTACAATATTTAAATTGATGATTACTAATATTTTAATTCATTAATATTGTAATTAATGCATAGTTATAATGTAATTCATAATAATATTTTAATTAAATATAATGTAATTAATTAAGTATTAATAATTACATTAATTATATTGTAATTAACTTATTTGTAATTAAATAATTACACATACAATTAAAAGAAATATTGATCCAATTATAAAATAATCAATTAATTCTATATTTTCAATCATATTATACTGAGGGGCATTTTTGTCATTGACACTGTTTTTATGTTCTGTCCCCTGCAACCAAACACATTTCTGTCCTCGAGATGGGGACAATTTTTCCTGTTTTGTTCACCACAACCAAACACCTTACTGTCTCCAATTTTTGTTCTGTTCTATCTCCAAATTTTCGTCTCGTTTTGTCTCCGCACACAGGAGACAGTAACCAAACGTAGCGTAAGAGACAAGTTCTCTTAGGGTTCTTTCCATTAACCAACATTCTTGCTAGGGTTTTAAGAGACAAGTTCTTCCATTGACCAACATTCTTCTAACCCATTTTCTCTTTGTGTTCTATTTCTATCTTTTCAATTTTGTTTCTTGTGCTTCCGTGTGTGCTTGATTCTAGTCATTCCCAGGCATAGTTCCATCTTGTTAAAGGTTCTCTAGGACAACTTCCTAATGGGTTTCCCATCACTCTCATGCCTTGTAATGGATCAGTGAGTGTTTATGCAAGTTGATCTCCGTCAATCCCCTTACCTCTTTATTCTTTGCATGGATTCTCTCTCAAGGTTGATTGAATCTATTAAGCAAGATAGCTCCATGTTCCGCTCTAAATACAAGAAATTAGGAATCTTTAGCCTTACATTTGTGGATGACCACATTTTACTTTCCAAAGTTGAAGATAACTTAGTTAGTTTGTTAATGTCTACACTAGATACCTTTAAATTTTTTCAAGACTTTACGTCAACTATAGTAAAAGCTATATAAGCTAGTAGCTTCTGAAACTAGATACAACCCCTTGGGTACATCCACCCCTTTTGCTATCTTGATATCTCAATCACTGCAAGAAGATCAAATTTTAGGAATTCTATTCCACTGTTGGAGAAGTTTCAAGAAAAGGATCAACAACTATAGTAACAAACCCTTATCCTTTGCTAGTTGAGTTTAATTAATTAACTCAATTTTAAAATCCCTCTACACTTATTGGTCCTATCATATGCTCTTAAAAGGATTGATAAGGCCATTCAAAAGCTGATGAGATGTTTCCTCTTGTTTGGAGAATCGAACAAGAAATATTAGGCCAAAGTCAAATGGTTCAAAGTATGCAAACATACACTTGTCAGTAGATAGGCATCATTTCTATTAACTTGTCCAACAAATCTCTCCTAGTTGATAAAATATGGTGAATTCTAACTAATAAGGAGACTTCTGGGGTAAAATGGAATCATACATATTTCCTAAAAGCAAAATCTTTTGGGAAATAAGATGCTCAACTTTACATTCCTAGTTCATGAACTAATTGGTCATGGTAAAATGCATTACTATGATTTGATAATTAGATTAAGAATGGTTAGAATTCTAATTTATTCTTTACACTCTGAGGGATGTTTAGTGAATCTCCAAAAGTGAACTGTAGATGAGAGAAACTGGACACACATTGCTTCCTTGTTTGGAAATTCAATACATGTCACGAAAGCATTTGCTTATTAAAGAAAATAAATGTGAACATTTTTTTGTTTGTTTAGAGTTAAACTTAATTGAATTTTGTTAGAAGAGTTGAATCAAAGAGAAGAAAGGTAGAATTAGAACTTGAGTTTAGCCCCTCTATATCCACAACATCAAAGAGATTAACTCAAGGGTCATTCCTATCCATCCAAAGCCAAAAACTAAAACACACACATAGATGCTTATGAGAAAACTCTCAACCTGAATTTTATTGCCCAAGTCTGTTTTATTCATATGCTCCCTATTTACAGAGGTCTTGAGCTTCCTTGTTTTTGAATAGGAGAAGAAAAATAAAATTCTACTAAAAATCAGCTACCAAATCTGCCTAATTTGACAAAATAAAAAAGAAAACAAATCTGCCTAATTTGATTAGGAAAAAAAGAAAACAAATCTGCATAATTTGACTAGGAAACAGAGAATAATATTTGATTGACAAACAAACCTACTTTTAATACTTGATTTGTTGACTTTAGATTATAAATCAAATAAGAAATCTCATGACTTCATAAGCATACAAGATCCTACGCTTGTCACTAAGAAGGGTAGGATGATATACTAACTTGAAACAAAACGAAATAACTCCTTGTATGCTTGATGTTTTGCCTCCCTTGTGGAGATCCACTATGGATTTTCCTTCTTCTCTAACTCGTCGTGGTTGGAATGGATGAAGTAGACCAATCTCGTCACAACACACTAATAGGAGGACATGCCAAACAACCATGAAATACTCCTTATTCTCACTCTTGAGAACGAAATCATAGGATAGTATGTATGAGTGGACATATAAACTTGATGACCTTGATCACCTTATCTTGATGCATTCATAATCAAGACAATCATATGACTAAAGTTGTCACGTGTTGGTCGATGACTCCCACTAAAATGTATTACACACAAGTCACATATCCTTTTTAAGAGATAACATACATTTAAGACATTAGCAGTCTCATCCTTGATCTTACGCAAAGACGCAAAGGCAGATGGCTCGTGTGAGAAAACCAACCTGAGGCTATAATTAACACATACATTATTCATTGTGGTTTAAAAGTGAAATACACAAATAATTGATAAACAACTTTTCATTTATCAAACATCTTGCATGTGTGACACAAGAAGAAAAAAATTACACCAACATTTCATAATCTATGAAGACCCATTGCCTTTACATGTTTAGCAAAATGAAATGGTGGCAATGGCTTAGTCATAGGGTTAGCCACCATTAGGTTCGTAGATATGTACTTTAACTTAATTTCTCCCTCTTTTATTACATCTCTAACAAAATGATACTCCATGCTAATGTGCTTAGTCTTTCCATGATATTTAGGGTCCTTAGTGTAAGCCAAAGCTGTTATACTATCATAATAGATAGTTATGGGCCTTTCCAAACGCATAATTAACCCTAAGTGCTGAATAAAATTTCTAAGCCACAAGGCCTCTTGCACAGTTGAGGCACTGGCAACAAATTCAGCCTCTATTATTGACAATGTTGTGCAAGTTTGTTTCTTGATACTCCAAGAAATAGCCCCATTATTTAGCATGAAGACATAGCCAGATGTAGATTTGCACAAATCACAATCACACCCCAATCAGCATCAGTGTAGCCATGCAAACTAAGATTCTCTCCTTGTAGCATAGCCAATAGCCTTTGTACCCTTGAGATACCTAAGGACCCTTTTCACACACTTCCAATGCTCGATTCCAAGGTTATAAGAATAGCCAGAAGACCTTCAGCTTGGATAATGTTAGGTAGTGTACACAACATGACATACATTAGACTTTTAATGGCACTTAGGTATGAGACCTTTTTCATTTCCTCCTTTTCTTGAGTACTACGAGGACACAAATCTTGCCCAAGCTAGCGACCATATGCAGATGGTGAACTCATTAGTTTTGAGTTTGTCAAGTTGAACCTTGCAAGAATCTTATCAATATAAGGTTCTTAAGATAAGGCCAAAATCTTAGCTCTCCTATCTCTTAGGATCTTAACACAAAGGATATAGGCAGCTTCTTCCATATCCTTCATGTCGAAGGTGGAAGACAGCCATCCTTTCATGGTTTTCAACAAACTTAATCCATTACTTGCTATCAATATGTCACCCACATATAGAGTCATAATGGCAAATTTGGACCTAGAAGTGTACACATAAACATAATGGTCTTCATGCATCATCACAAAACCAGAGTTTGTGATTACATCATAAAACTTCAAGTACCACTATCTTGAAGCTTGCTTAAGACCGTATATAGACTTCTTAAGTCTACATAATTTGTGCTCTTGACCGTTTTCAACAAACCCCTCAGGTTGTTGCATGTAAATCTCCTCTCTCAAATCACCATTGAGAAAGATAGTCTTTACATCCATTTGATGCAATTTGATTATCTAGGTAAGAAAGCACTCTTTGCTTTTATGGATGGTTTACAAAATTGGGTGAAGTTAGACTTAGAGGGCACTCTATTTAAAATATATGTTGCACTAAGGAATGCATTGCCCTAATAGACAATATCCAAGTTGGCCTTAGCCATCATGGATCGCACCATATACGTAAGAGTCCTATTCTTCCTTTCGGCTACTTCATTTTGTTGTGGAGTCCAAGGAAGTGTGAGTTGCCTCTCAATGACCTTTTGGTCACAAAATGCCTTAAAATCATTTGACATGTACTCACCACCATGATCAGTCCTCAATGACTTGATCTTCTTACCCAATTGATTCTCCACTAAGTGCAAGTATGTTTCAAAGCACCTCAATACTTTACAATTTTGCTTTAGTAAGAACACATGGGTAAATCGAGTACAGTCATCAATGAATGTGATAAAGTATCTAAACCGGAGTCTAGATACATTTTTCATTGGTCCACAAAGATTGGAGTGAACTAATTGTAAAGCTTCTTGACTTTTAGTTGCCTTGCTGAAAGGCTTTCTTATGGCCTTGCCAAGTAAGCCATGTGTGGCCAACTTAGTCATCCTTTCTTGTCCAATATGTCTCAAATGCTCATGCCAAGTCATCTCAGTAGTAACCTCAGTTACGTAGCAACTAGAAGTAGCAACACTCGTGTTCAATTTCAAACAACCCGTTGTTTACTAAACAAGAACACACGGCTACATTATCTTTAATAATATCCACATATTTATTAAATAAATTCAAGCAATATCCAAACTTTAACAAGGAACATACAGAAACCAAGTTTTTACAAATCTTAGGTATATATAGAACATCAATTAACAACAAATGTCCATTGTTCATAGGAGCTCTACAAGTTCCTATCCCCACAAAAACATGCTTTGCCCTCTTTGGCAACTTCCTAAAGGCCACGAACCAAGACTTTTCTTTGGCTATGTGGCCTGTTGCTCCCCAATCTATAATCCACAAAGAATCATAGTTAGTTAAGTACGTGCATGACACTTACTTAGGAGGTGCTTTGCACTCATTTGCAAAGTGTCCCTTATTGCCACAATTGAAGCATTTCAACTTGGCTTTGTTTTGCTTTTTCTTGAACTTTTTCAAGTTAGCACCGTTCCCATTGTCTTGACCATCCTTCCTTTTCTTTTTCCCTTTGAACTTGTTCTTATGGGGAAAGGAAGTTCCAGCAACATATGCTTTTGAATGGTTCTTAATGGCCATCACCTCTTCCTCTAACAGAAGATGCCTTACAATGTCATCAAATGACTTGATTTGAGAGTTGTGGTGTAAATTGTCCTTCATCAATTGCCACTCTTCATCAGGCAAGGAATGGATTATTGCTTGAACTTATTGCTCATCAGTGAGCACATGACCAGTGGATTTGAGTTGATGCGTGACATCTCACATAAGTGGGCACTCATGGTGTGGTCAGCCCTCTTACTATAATTCTTAAACTTGAGAATCATAGCTCTTTGTTTCTCCAAAGAAACATCTCCATACTTAGTCTTGGCCGAATCCCATATGGCTTTGGTCATCTTAAGCATAGAGAAATGCACCATGAGTTAATCAACCATGGTACTCAAGAAAGTAACACTGGCCACATATTCTTTCTTCTAAAGCCTTATAAGCATTAGAGTTTCCCCCCACCACTGGTGGCTCGACTGTATGGAAGAGCACATTAAGTGTATCTTGCTCAGTTAAGATGAATTGAACCTTTTATTGCCAAATGGAGTAATTATCTCCATCAAGCTTGAGGTCTTTATTTAATTCAGCAACAATATTCTTACATGCCAGCTACATTGATGTAATTATCACATGTAAATGCATTTCTACCACAACAAGACTTAATCAAGCAATATGCATGGGAAACAACTATGTCACGCTAAAACATAGCAAAAGAAATGCATGTAGCATTCAATTAGAAATATTTCAACATGCTTTCATTGTTTCACAAATCATACTCTCAATAAAACCTTCAATTTAGCATGGCAACTATCACACATAGAACATGTGGCAACAAATACGTTCACATGCCATTATCATGATTGCACTAAAAACTATATACCAACATATTAGTATGTCAATTTTATGATCATTTCAAATCATGCTTTCAACCTAAAGCTTTGATACCATTTATTGATTTTAGATCATAACTCAAACAAGAAATCTCATGATTTCATAAGCATATAAGATCTTACGCATGTCACTAACTTAAAACGCAGCGAAATAACTCCTTGTATGCTTGATGTTTTTTCTTCCTTATGGAGATCCACTATGGCTTCTCCGTCTTCTCTAACTCATCATGGTTGGAATGGATGGAGTAGATCAATCTCGTCACAACACACTAAGGTCGGAAGAGTTGCTAACTTGTAAAAGTAGCAATCCTTATGGTTTACCCACAATGCTCTTAATAAGCTTAACAATTATTTTATGGGAGAGTGCTTCAATGCATGAAGACTTGAAAGAAGGGAGTGTTTTTAGCTCACAGATTGGAAGAAGAGTGTAATATTCAGCCAAAGAAAAAAAAACCTCACTCAAAGGAACTACAAAATTCCATTTTATAAGCCACCAAAAGGTGCCTTTGAAGAGTCATGACTCTTCCAAGAGTTATGTCTCTTGGTGACACATCATGACTCTTGGCCAAGGGACATATCCTTTGGCAAAGAGTCATGTATCTTCACTTAAAGTTATAATTGTTCACTCATGACAATTCATTCTTGTACATGAACCCCTTTTTGGCCGAATGGCCACAAACATTGGCCGAAACAATACATCCTTTCATCCAAAGTACACATACCTTGGTGAGAGCATGTCACACATACCTTGGTGAGAGCGTGTCATGTATGTTAATTCTAAGGCAAGGTACATGGTAAATCTTCCCTATTGGCCGAATTCAACCTCTTGCCCAAAATCATCCTTTCTTGGCTGAATTCATGTATCCATATGGAGACAATGAACTTGCACTATAAGTGCATACATGGGAAGATGCATGATGGCGTGCTACAGCTCATGATATACCCTAGTGTTCCATTGTGTACTCAAGCACGCTAGTTTCCTTCATCTAGCACCACCAATTTTGCCTTAAGCTTTTAGGTTTCAACTCTAACTCATGCTCCTTAATTAGCTCTTCTAGCTTAACTAGTGTGAACACATTTATAGCTAGCTTCAATTCCCAAGAGCCAAAGATGAGCTGGGTTAATCTCAATTAAATCCAATTGAGCTTATCCCCAGCTTTCTAGATATTAACTAGTTTTAATGAGCTCCCACGAGCTCACCTTTAGCTAGCTTTAGACACTTGAGCTAAGGAAAAGTCATGTCAAGCTACTTATAGCTTACATGAGCTTCATAGAGCTCCCTTCAATCCAAGCATTTTCAAATATATCTTGATGCGTCAAATGGAATTTGTAGCACTTAAGCTATAAAATTCTAACAAGCTCCCACTAGTACAAAGATATATTTTAAAAATTTCTTCCACTCAAACAAAACATACTTAACAAGTGAACATACAAAGCCGAAAATAAATAATAGTTGAAGCACATAATTTGAGTTGTGGATGTGACTTTAGGCATGTAAACAAAATCTCTTTACATTGTGGTTGTTAGACCCACAATGAAAGATTGTCACTCTTTTGAACAAATCAAACTTACTTGAACAAATCAAGTTATGCCTCTCAAACTCCAAGAAATTTTGATACACATGTTTAATCACATTCAGTCTCCTTTGTGAGTTTGAACTCATAAAACTCAAGAATATATTAAACCTTAAGTGCATTTGGTTTCTTTCTCACATCACAGTCAATCTTTCATATCGTACAAAACAATATGTGGAACCAAGATTGAATAATGTGATTGTGTATAATTTATAGTACACAACAAATGCTATCATAGTTATGCAACTCATGCAATTATACTTATGCAGGCAACTTATGCATTCATGTCTTTCCTTTAGCTTCAAACTACTAGAAAATTTAAGAAAACATGATCATCTAAAAGGAGGATAGTCCAGTTCCATTTCTCCCGAGAACCTTGACATCCAATTAAGAAGACCATAATAATCCTCAATTTCCTAATAGCAAGCCATAGTCACTAAGGGGTTTGAATGAAGAATCTCACATATAAGCAAGACAAGAGACAACTTGCTTATTTTCTTTAGTTGGTCGATTTAAGGTTAACTATGGAACATTTGGAACACATCCCTTTGATGTTCCCTAAGCACATCCTTAAATGTTTTACTACTCCATTCCCACTAGGAGGGGTGTTTCAATTCTCCCTCTTAAAACATTTAGAAGTGTAACTCCTATTATTCTCAATAACAATAGAACATGTCAAACAACCATGAAATACTCCTTATTCTCACTCTTGAGAATGAAAACATAAGATATACGTGTGAGTGTACATACAAACTTGATGACCTTGATCACCTTATCTTGATGCATGCATAATCAAAACGACAATAAGACTAAAGTTGTCATGTGTTGGTTTATGACTCCCACTTAAATGTCGGACACACAAGTCACAAATCCCTTTTAAGAGATAACATACATTTAAGACTTTAGTGGTCTCGTCCTTGATCTTACGCAAAGATGCAAGGGCGGATGGCTCATGTGGTAAAACCAACCTCAGCCTATGATTGACACGTACATTTTTCGTTATGGTTTCAAAGTGAAATACACTAATAATTGATAAACAACTTTTCATTTATCAAAAGTCTTACGTGTGACACAAGAAGGATAAAATTACACCAACATTTCATAATCTATAAAGGCCTATTGCCTTTACATGTTTAGCAAAATGAAATGGTGGCAATGGCTTAGTCATGGGTTCAGCCACCATTAGGTTCGTAGACTTGTACTCTAACTTAATTTCTCCCTCTTCTATTGATCTCTAACAAAATGATACTTCATGCTAATTTGCTTAGTCTTTCCATGATACTTAGGGTCCTTAGTGTAAGCCAAAGCTGCCATACTATGACAATAGATAGTTATGGGCCTTTCCAAATGCACATTTGACCCTAAGTGCTGAATAAAATTTCCAATTCACAAGGCCTCTTGCATAGCTGAGGCACTAGGAACAAATTTAGCCTCCATTGTCAACAATGCTGTGCAAGTTTGTTTCTTGCTACTCTAAGAAATATCCCCATTATTTAGCATGAAGCCATTGCCAGATATAGATTTGCATGAATCAAAGTCACCACCCCAATCAGCATCAGTGTAACCATGCAAACCAAGATTCTCTCCTTGGTAGCATATCTAATAGTCCTTCTTTTGCTTGAGATACCTAAAGATCCTTTTCACACACTTCTAATGCTCGATTCCAAGGTTAGAAGAATATTTTGCTAGAAGACCTACAGCTTGGCTAATATCAGGTTGTGTACACAACATGACATACATTAGACTCCCAATGGCACTTAGGTATGGGACCTTTTTCATTTCCTCCTTTTCTTGAGTACTACGAGGACACAAATCTTGCCCAAGCTTGAAACAATATGCAAATGGTGAACTCATTGGTTTTTAGTTTGTCAAGTTGAACCTTGCAAGAATCTTATCAATATAAGGTTCTTGAGACAAGGCCAACATCCTAGCTTTCCTATCTCTTAAGATCTTAATACCAAGGATATAGGCAGCTCCTCCCATATCCTTCATGTCAAAGGCGGAAGACAACCATCCTTTCATGGTTTTCAACAAACTCAACCCATTACTTGCTATCAATATGTCATCCATATATAGTCATAATGGCAAATTTGGACCCATAAGTGTACACATAAACACAATGGTCTTCATGCATCATCATAAAACCAAAGTTTGTGATTGCATCATGAAACTTCAAGTAACACTGTCTTGAAGCTTGCTTAAAACCGTATATAGACATCTTAAGTCTACATACTTTGTGCTCTTGACCCTTTTCAACAAACCCCTCGGGTTGTTGCATGTAAATCTCCTCTCTCAAATCAGCATTGAGAAAGGTAGCCTTTACAACCATTTGATGCAATCCAAGTCCAAATAAGCCACAATAGTAAGTAATAATCTGATGGAATTGAATTTCACAATAGGAGAGAAGGTATCCTTTAAATCTATCCCTTGGCCACCAATCAGGCCTTGTACTTTTCAGTAGCACCATTAAAATTCAATTTTATCTTGAGAACCCACTTATTCCCAATAGCCCTTCGGCCAGGAGGTAATTCAGTTAAGTCCCAAACCTTATTGAGATGCTTCGAATTCATCTCATCTTGCATTGCCATTAGCCACTTCTCTTTGTTAACACCTTCAAGAGCTTTTTGCACATTACTTGGTTCATCAATCTCAGATGACACCAAGTTTGCCTCACTTCCCTCTAAAATCAACCATTCTTTTGGTGATCCAAATTGCCTATTTGAACATCTCATATTAAGCATGGGAGGATGCTAATCATGATCTTGCCCTATAGCCTGATTTATACAACCAGCCTTGGCAAGGATGGCAAGGACGTTCAACACCACAACACTACTTAACAAGACAAGCTTTCTCTATGTCTAGTGGACCAATTACAAGGCAGTAAGCTTCAAAGCTCAAGCAAGCTATGCAAGGATTTGTTCAAGGCTTAATCACGTCTCGAATTCATGATGAGGCCATGACATCCATGGAGGAACACCAAGGCATGCCAAAGCTTGTAATTTTGCTAAGGGAGGCATGAAGAGGCTAGTACTTAGCTAATTTTGAAGGCAAGCTGAATATCTCTTATAAAAGAGCTGATTGTATTATTTGGGCTTGTAATTTAGTTGCTTTTATTTAGTTTAAGTTTTGAACTTGTTTCATGGGCTGACTGTATTAAGCCCATTGTTTTGCTTTAGAAGTTTAGGTCATCTTATTTTCTACAATATAAATAGAATAAGATGAGGGTTGTAAGACCATTTTTGCGTCATTGATTAATAAAATTTCCAAAATTTGGATTTCTTCAAGAAAGGTGTGATTGCCTTCTTGGTTACTTCAAGAAATTAATTTGCAACAACAAGTACTTGCAACATGAATTAGTTTCTGATTTCTCTGAGATTAGGTCTCAATTCAAGAAATTGGGGTTTGATCTAGCATGTTCTTGGGATAAAAAGTTGGGTAATGAACCAATAGAATTAGGAGGGTTTCAAGAACTCAGATTTTTTGGGGTTTCCGTATCATCTTGGTATCAGAGCTTTGGCTTAATTTTATTGAACTCATATGTATCCTTTTATGCTTTCTTATTTGTTTCTTTGAAAATTTCGTTTCTTTTTGGTTGTGACAAATCCGATCTTTCACGTTCTTTTGTGTCTTTTTGAATTCTTGTTTTTGAATTCGTGTTCTTGTTTTTCTTTAGTGAATCTTTACTTTCTTGATCTTCAGACCTAAATAAAATGAATCAGAAAAGAAAGAAATCATGAAAAAACAAAAAAAGAAAAAAAATCAGAAAAGAAAGAAATCATGAAAAACGAAAAAAAGAAAAAAAATAGAAAATAAAGAAATCTTGAAAAAAACGAAAAAAGAAAGATAAAGGAATCAGAAAAGAAAGAAAACATGAAAAAACACAAAAAAAAAGAAGAGAGAAAGTTTCAGATTGATCAAGATCATTTTCTTTGAATCATATATGCAATTTTTATCAATCCAGAATTGGACAATCATTTCTTTTGCATAGATTCAGGTTGTAAACTCAAATATCTTAATTTGTATGCAAGAATCATTAAAACACATTGAATTACCTAGCTTTCAATTTGGGGCAGATTTGAATTTGTTCCTCTAAGCTCCAGGTTCTTGGGGGAGTTTAGTTATCATTGATATGTCTTTCTTTGTTTCCTTGTTTAATTTCTTGCTTGTGCCTATCTTTGCCTCTAACACATTGAATAGGACAATTTCGCACTCATATTGTTCAATTACTTACAAGAATCATTGCATACATATTCTTCATCTGTGTATTGACATAGAAAATTTGTTGCTGTCCGTTCATTATATTTACTTCTAGTTTTTTTTTCATTTTGTTTCTTGTTAGGATTTATCTTGTTCTTTTCTAATTAATTTGTGTTGTTTTCTATTTGCTTGTTATTACTTGAATTGGTTTCTAAAGAGTAACCTTCAAGGCATCACTTGAGAGGTAAAAGACAAGAGAGTGTGAGCCTATCTAG
>JANZXP010010923.1:0-34359 GCA_027576715.1 Erythroxylum flavicans
TCAGACTGCAAGAAACTATGGAAAGCCATATTCATGGCCAAATACAATCTCCATCAAGACATAATTATCAGACAGTTCCCACAGCAGAGGGTTTCCCCACTGTGGAATCAAATCAAAAAGGTTTGGTCCATCGTCCAGCAAGGTATAAAGTGGAACATGGGTGCCGGAACCGAATTTATTTTTGGCTTGACAACTGAACACTCTCCGACACTCCACTCCTACAACATTCCACTGCACCAGTCCCAATAGAAGAACTATACATGAAAGCAGATTTCTACGCCACTGAATATGGTGATTGGGACTAGGGAAAGCTTCAAACTATCCTAACAGAGGAAAAGCTGGAGGAATTGAGAGTTATCCCTCCACCTAATGAAACTATGGGCTCAGATAGAATTCTCTGGAAATGGACCTCCAACGGGAGGTTCACAACATCATCTGGCTATGACTCACTCTGCAATAATTCCTGGGAACCTAAGGAGACTTACTGGAACTTAACTTGGAAATTAAGGACACAAGAATGAGTCAAAATGTTCCTATGGAAGGTTATCAAACAAGCCATATGGACCAACTACAGAAAGTACCCATGCAAAATCACTAATAGCCCGCAATGTCACCTTTGTAGTGAAGTTGAAACATCTTTACATATCCTTAGAGATTGTTTCCGTAGTAAAGAAGCTTGGAGGAGCGTTAGATGCAACCTCCCAGAAGGTTTTTGGACGGAATGCTCCACCAAGAAGTGGATTCTAACTAATTTATCCTTTTCCTTTTTGCAGAAAAACATCCAGTGGAACATCTGGTTCTCTACCACATGTTGGAAGTTCTGGAATGCTAGAAATGACGAAACACATGGCAGTCCAACAACAACCGGCATTCAATTACTGAATCAAATAAAAGGTGCTGTTAGGGAAATAAGCTTGAGTTTCAGACAGAACTTACCCCTTGACACCACTGCTCCATCAAGAGACACAACCTCACTCCTAGCTACCCCTGTACAATGGACACCCCCGCCTGAAAACTACGACAAGCTAAATGTAGACGCGGCAGTCTGCAGGCCCACAAACAAAGCAGCAGTGGCAGGTGTGCTCAGAGATAGTAATGGAACCTGGCTACTGGGATTTAAAAAGAAACTAGGAAGATGCGATGTTACACAGGCTGAATTGTGGGCAATCCTAATCGGCATGCAACTAAGATGGGATTTCGGAATCAGAAAGGTGCTTATTGAGTCAGATTGTCTAGAAGCAATCGATCAATTAAATCAAGAGGGTTCAACCAATGAACTCATCGGTATTTGGCCATTAGCAACAAGAATCTTGAATAATTGTAGATGCTTCTAGGAAATCTCCTTCAATTACTGCAACAGGCGGGCAAACTCAATCGCCGATTCAATGGCGAAGCAAGCCCTCGGGAACAACTATTTCTCCACCACCTTGTTCGACCGTCCACCTCAAGAAGTCTACCTTGCCCTAAAGAATGAACAAACGACCATGCATCCTATCGCCTCCACTGACGGATTTTCTGGGCGTATTATTGCTCAGCCCCAACATTCCCCCACCAACTACCAGTCGCAAACCTCCTTCGCAAGGGACGCCTCAGCCGACGAGATCTCTGGGACTAATTTTGCTCAATCCCAGACCCCCACCATCAATTGCGACTCACCTTTTGTATTTTAGCATGATCTGCTGAAACGCTCTATCATAGTTACAGAGATAGGCAAGACAACTTCTTGAGCGCGTTGTCCCACCTCACGTCGTTTTGACCCTCTAAACAGGGCCGAATTGTAATTTCCTTATTTGGCTATTAAAGCCTCCATTATATTTAAAAAAATAACAAAACTTATAATAATGACCAACGACATAATTTGCCCTCTAACCATTGTCAAAAATAACTACACTAAATTCCCGCCAAGTTAAGAGTGTATTACAGCACATACATTACAGTTAAAGAGTGAGATATTCCAGAGCTCGCCACTCCCACACACACCATGGAGGTGGTGGAAACCCCCGTCGTCATCAAACCCCCGCAAGACTCAATACCATCGCTCTCTCTAGATTTGATCGGCGACAACGACCACCGGACTACACCCTTCTTCAAATCGAGGTCTCGCCGGAGAAGGAGAGACACCTGGATAATATCAATCTTCGTGATTTTCCACCTCATAGCATTCATTGCCACTATGATAGTCAACGACTGTCCTCTCTACTCCCATGGCCATTGCTCCGTCAAAGCCCTTGCTCGCTTGTCCTTTCAGCCCCTCTCCGAGAACCCTCTTCTCGGTCCTTCTGCTTCCACGTAAGTCGCGTTTATATTTGGGAGTTCATTGGGTGTTCGTGATTTTTCTGCAATGGAAAATTGTTGTTGTTGTTGATGTTTCACAGGTTAGATAAAATGGGAGCTCTTCGCAGGACGTTGTTGGTGGATCACCATCAAACTTGGCGTCTCCTGAGGGCCCCATGGTTGCATGCTGGTTTCATTCAACTCATTATCAACCTCACAGGAATTCTACTGATTGGAATTTACCTTGAACAAGAGTTTGGACCATGTAAAGAAACATTTCATTCATCTTTTCTTACCTCGATCGATTCTGCTTCAAATGGTATTATTTATGGCTTGAGATTAACGATTATTATGGTTGTTCTTTGTTCAGTTAGAATTGGAATAATCTACGTGGTCTCTGCATTTTTTGGCACATTGGTGAGTGCACTTGTCATCCGAGATAGCCCTACGGTCGCTGCATCTGGTGCCTTCTCCGGGTTGTTAGGAGCTACACTTTCTTCACTTTTAAGGAACTGGAATTTGTACACCAATCAGGTCTTTCCTATATTATTCTTAGAAATGAATTAATTAGTCACCCCAAATTCATGTATTATTCCCATTTGATTCATCAAACGGTTTTTGGTTTGATTGTAGATTGCAGCTCTGCTCACACTTCTCTTTGTGGCCGTATTTGACTTCATGCTTGGTTTGCTACCTTACATTGACAACTATGCAAACATTGGAGGTTTTATCTCGGGACTTCTACTTGGTTTCTCACTTTTGTTCACTCCTGAGCTTAAGCAAGTGACGAAGAATAAGACGGGCATTCATGATTATGGTGTAAGGATCTCTTCCAAGTTGAAGCAGAACCTGGACAGGCCTGTCTTGAGGACCGTGTCTTTCTTACTTTTCACTCTTCTGTGAGTTGTTCTGTTTAATTTGTGCAGATCCTTTGGTTTGTCCTTTTGGTTGTAAGTGACAAAATTGCATCTTTTTGTACGCAGACTTGTCGGTTTTCTTGTGCCAGTACTCCAGGGCGCCAATGTAGGCCAATATTGCAACTGGTGTGGATATATCGATTGCATTCCTTCCAAAAGATGGAGTTGCAATGACGTGACAACATCTTGTGAGGTATGATTTTAATCTTAAAGCCTTAAGTTCTAAGAGTGCCTTGATTTAAAAGAGAGAAGAAAAGATTGATGTAGAACATATGCTATTGGTATCGGAAAGAGCAGAACTTTTGCTGTCTGTATAGGCACAGTCAATAAGACACTTTTCAATAGGTAGGAATTATCATAAGATGTTAAACAGGATGATTTTAGCTTCTCATGTAAGCATTTTCATAAATCTGAAGTTATATCCTGTGAAAAACAATGTTTTCAGAATCTTTCTATTAACTGCATTATGATCTAATGCAATCGCAGATTATAATGAACAGTGCGGAATTGACTTTGACCTGTACAATCAATGGTAAGTTCAAGAATTTTCCCTTCACTAACATTTCAGAGGCAAGGACACGGGATTTGTGCACTCTGATCTGCCCCTGAGAAGCCAAATATTTGGGACACTGTTCGTTCTTTTTCTCCGACTTTAGGCTTATCTCATTAATGTTTGGCAACCAAAATTCAGTGTTAATAATCTTTAGTTGGCAACTTTTAAGTGAGAATTTGGTAGTCACTCTTATACGGTTCAACGTAAGAGCTTAGGAACTTGCCTGTCCCGGCCTAACCCAGGAACAAGTGTACACATCAAATGTTGAAACAGTGAGTTCAGGAACACTGTGATCAAATTGTACTGAGACATCAAACTCTTTGCATGCAATCGATAGGCCTAAAATCGAGGAATACTGCGGATGCGTGATCCAATATTCAAGGCCTGCATGGACTTTTGGTAAAGACGTAAAGTGAACTCTGGTATTCCTCGGCGCAATTCGTCGGTCTTGAATTGGGTCATATTAAGTGATTTATGAGCACTGAATAATTGCTATTAAAGAACATTTAACGCATCTTCTAACAATACTTGAGCTTATATTGCAATTGTAAATTTGAAAACAACTCAATAAAACAAATATTAGAAGTCGTTAAGATTGGCATAAATGGAGGTTTATTCAATGCTCAAATGCTCTTAATGAGTCAACTAAGAGTAAAGGTTCCATTACTTCGAATTTTTATATATCGTGTTGAGTTAATAACTAAGGGGTCCTATGCTTCTACTTCCATTTTTCTATTATAATTTTTATTTTTTATTTTCAGCTTTTTGTTTCAGTTTTTCTTTCAAATGAAAACCAAAATCTGTGTAGTTGTTAATATTAATGTAGTTATATTTTTATCATTAATAATAATTACATATTAGATAAAACTTAAAAATAAATTATTTTTAATTAAGTAAATTTGTTTAATCTCTTATATAATATTTATTACCAAATTTTTAATAAAACATGTTATTTTAATAAAATAAATAATTAATATTTATTTGAAATATATTTTAATTATTAAATCAAATTTTATTTGAATATTTATATATTTTAATTTTAATTACATTTATTAATAATCATTAAAATTTAATTACATATAATTTATTTATAAAAATTAAATAAAATTAAATTATTCATAATTTTTATTGATAATTAATTTTAATTTATTAAATATATAATCTTGAATTTAATTATTTATAATTTTTATTAATAATTAAATAATATATTTAAATGATAGTAAATCAGATTATGAAAAAAATAGAAACAGGAAACAAAACTACTTTTTATGATTTTCATAATTTTTGAAAACTGGAAGAAACCAAAATAAAAAATAGAAACTAAAAACTAAAAACTCAAGCGAATAGAATTTAAAAATAAAAACTAAAAACTAAAAATAAAAATGGAAACAAATACGCCTTAAACATATTGTTTTCTTATGCTTATGTATGAATATATTGTTTTCTTATGCTTATGTATGAATAAGTAAAACTTACAATTTTCCTTTGCGTCTTAATATTATGTCTTCTAGAATGATTTTAGCGGAGAGGAGAGACGAACTTCTAACCAAGAAGAACAAAAGAAGCAATTAGCTCCATTCTTTAAATTTTGAATTGGAAATTTTCTTAAATTGAAATAATATATTGACCAACTAGGAATGAAACAATGTTACAAAGAATTCAAGTCTCCAAGCTAAGATTTCAACTAACAAACTATTTAGACTAAAACAAAACTGACTTTTAGCCACTATTTTTTGGCGACAATTTGCTAACAGTCAGCTTTAGACGCCGATTTGAAATAATGTCGCCAAAAGCTTAACTTATTGTGACATTCTTAGAATTGTTGCTAAATGCATATCTTTCACAGTGATTTATTGGATTCATTGCAAAAGGCTCGACCATTTGTGACGGTTTAACATTTTTGTCATCAAAAGTCAAGCCTTTAGCGACGAATTTGTGAATCAACGCGAAAAATTAGACTTTGGTGACGAATTTTTAAAATCGTCATGAAAAGTTAAAATAATTACAATTTTTACCTAATGCATTTAATCTCTATAAATTTATTTAAATATATGGATTTATACATAAATGTGTCTTTAACGATGCCTATAATACATGGTACACCTCCGTTCATACAAATGTTTTGTGAAAATAGAATGGAGTACTAAAAATTGTAAAATGTTTTCAAAATTTTAACCATATTGTTGAAAAACACATGATAGATAATTTAAAATTTAAAAAGTAACTATTTTTTGGATATAAAAAGATAAATATACCTAAAATTTTAATGTTAATAAGATCAAAATATCATAAATTTATGTTGACTACTATTCTTAAACATTAATATTTATTAACAATAAAATAATATTACATATAAATATTGAAATATGGTAAGCAATATAATATAATGATATATAGTAAGCAATACAAGATTTTAATTAAAAGTTTAGAAATTCTTAAAGACGAAACGATAAATAAAATTTTACGCATATTCTATCAAAAAGGAAAAGAAATTATCATTTTTCTGAATTTCAAGTGACACGAGACTCAGTAGAAAAGATAGAGAAGTTCTTTATGTCTGGATTCTCAAGAAGGGTCCTTGCACGTTCAAATGCATAAAGTAACACAGTGAAAGATCTTTCCTCAAAAATTGGTTTATTCACACTCTTTTCTAACAACTTCTTGACTTTAACTAAGCTAGTAGAAGATATGGTGAACAATTCTCTAAATACAATATGGACCACTGAATTAAATGGACTGCACGTATAATGCATTTCAACTAAGAAACAAATAGTATAGAACTTAAATAGCTAAGTCAAACGATATAAGGAACCCAAATTTGAACACATGCATACCTGATTAAATAGACATGGTTTTTGGAATCGATGCGATATAAGGAACCCAAATTCTAACACATGCATACATGATTAAATAGACATAGTTTCTAAAATTGACGGCTCTCCAAAACAACCGATTTTTCTAATCTTGTACGGTCCATCGGGATATTGCAACTACCTCCATTTTCATCTATGCTCTCTTGAAGATTTGAGGAAGCTTTACACAACACATAGTATATACAATCAAACGTTCATCTAATAGCTCCTAACAGAAAATGAGATACAAATAATAAAGAAAGAGGGCAAATTCAGATAATACTAAAAACCTTGATGAAGATCGACCATTAAAGGCAAGGGGTGATTAGTATTTGATGAGGAGGTTTGTTTGCATCGATTTGTTCTTCATTAGGGAGAACTTTGTCATATTCCTCCCAGTAGAGCTCATTTCTACCATCAAAAACTAGTCAGCATGTCATCATTCTGCTAGTCCATTATATGGTTTCATCAAATATATTATGAATAAATTGAAATGTGTGTATGCTAAAAGATTTGGTCTTTTAAGAATAAGAGTAAAAATATGTTGAATGGTTAAATTAGCTAGCATTATGCACTTTTATAAACTATGATAAGGCATCAAACAAAGTTGAAGTGATTTGACATTTTTTTAAAGATTTTAAGCCATAAAAGATTGAGACATTCAAATAAATATATATTTCCTCTAAAGTGTATTGTCTTATATTAGAATGCTTTTGTAGAACTTTCTTGGAACATTTCAAGACCTAATCTACATATGCATATATAAGAATAAAAATGGCTATAAGAACTAAAAAAAAGACTTTCATTGTTTTACAACCTTTAACTTAAAAACCTACCCCAATTTTATATCCCTAGTTAGCTCCTTTGAGCCATAACCTTTTTCTTTTATTTTATAACTATATTACCAGCCAAAATCTCGATATAAACATCCTTACCTATTGTGTTATGGTTCTAATTATTTTGTTTATTCACATATTTATTAATCAAAATAATACTAAAAAAAGAAAAAATAAGAAAGGTAGCAACAAGAAAACTCAATGTGGCTCCATTTTTCTTCATATTAAGCAATTAACAATTCCCAAGTGAATTAAATATCATGGTTCCAACTTATACGTTTGTTACCTATATATGTTTAGCTACCTTGCTAATATATCTAGCTTTGACCATTTTTCTTTTAATTCTTATGTCTAATCATACCCTCGTTACACATTCAAATAAAGTATTTTTGACTTATACATGTGTATACCATAAGTGGTAGAGATTTGGTATAAAAACAATCATATGGTAAATATGTACCTAAACATCCCTTGCACAAGTAGCCTTTATTTTCTAATAGACTTTTCATGAAATAGTTACCAGGCTTTTCTTAAACATGCATGGAAGGTGAAAAAAAGGGTCAACTCATGCACATCCAACACAAAAACACAATTCACCATCTTCCAAACATAATTCACCATCTTCCAAACACAAACACAAACAAAAATCCATACACCATAAGCTGAACACGACAAGGAGGGTTGAAAACAGAAAAAGAGAATAGTATCAATAAAGGACACGACACTTCTTCGACAGTAATGACCACAACACAAGAGATGACCACAATAGAGGAGACGATGCTTCTTTGACGGTGAATAAGAGGAAATATGAAAAGAGCTTCATTTTGGTATTAATAACCTAGTAGAAAATGATATCATTTTTTATGATGTCATTTGTTGTTAAAAAAATGACATCATTTTTTATTAATTTGGAAGAAATATACCATTTGGTGATAATTCAGAAAACCATCACCAAATGGTGTCCCATTATCATTTGACTTGACCTTTGGTTACGAAATTATATATAATATATAAATTTTATATAACAATACTGAATTTATATATAATAAATAGAGGATTATGATTAAATAGAATAATATATTACATAAGTAAGATATGAGAAAATTTATCTATTATCTATACATTCATAAATCATTATAATAGTAATGTCATTTTAGCAATGACTTCTAAAGATCATTGTTAAAAGGCAGTGTACCGAAAATCATCGCCAATGGTTGAAAATGACGTCATTTTTTCAACAACAAATAACTTCATTTTTATTTCTTTTTAAATGAAAAAATATAACTTCCCCCTCCCCTTTTGATTTTGTCTTCTTTGTTTGTTCCATTGGCTTTCTTCTTCTATCGCCATCATTTGTGGTCATCATTTCTTCTTCCATTGTTTGCTTCCTGAGTTTCCAATTAATCATCAGTTGAGGTTAGTCGTCAATGCTTTGCAATTGTTTTTTTGGCTTTCATTGTTGTTGTTAAATGCTTTTCTGTGTGTTATTTTTTTGAAGTGTTTGGGTTATCTGCGTATATTTTGACTGTTGAGGGTTCATTATGTGTTTGAATGTGTTCATGTTGGTGAAGAATGGAAAAAGAAGGCAATTTTGTTATTTGTTAGGGATGAATTTTTTAAGCTTATGAAGTGTTCGATGAAAGTTCTAATAGGGATGATCTTATTAATGCTAAGGTTGATGGGTGAATAATATTGTATAATGCATATCCATATGCCATTAATTCATGGAATCAATATCTGGGAAGTCCTCATTAACTTCAATCAAGTCGGATGCATAGTGCACACGTACTCCTTTGTGTAAAACCATGCTTAAATTCCAAATTGGTTTTAATTGAAGTGATGATAGATTCCCTTATTTACAATTTTATTGCAGATTCATTATCCCAAGTAGTTTTCTTCTTGTTAAGATATATATCTTATATCTTTTTATTTAATTTTGGACATTGTTTGATAATTGGACCTAGTTGGATTTATGTGGTTCTCTTTTAAGATAAGTTTGATAAAGATTATAATTTTAAATCAAGATGGGATTTAATGTATAGCCTATTTTGGGATAATGGCTATCTTAGGAAGGATGATATTTGGTTTGAAAATTTCAACTGTCATTTGACTGTGTTTCCCGTTATGTGTGGGTTGATTGGTTGTGATTTTTGGTGAGAAAAAATCATAAGATCTGTGTGAAGATATTATGTAGTGTATTCTTTGTCTTTTATCATCTCCTGAAGGCATCTCCATCAAAAGAGATTCTTTTAGCTAAGCGAGTACATAACCTATAGTTGACCTTTGTGCTACATTTGGTACGACGCAGGACCATTACTATCTCCACAGCTTTCCAAACATAATTAAGATTGAATTCACATTGTAACTTTCAAGCAGTTATGCTCTTGATATTGCCTCTTTCTATTAAGGAATGAGTCTATTAAATTACGTGACAGTGGTCATCTTCGATTGGTATTGTTATTGGTTGCCTAATTATTAACTCAAAGAGAACTACCCCAAAACTGTTATTTTTATGGAAGCAAACTATTTGCACTTATGATGGATCAAGATACCCAAAAGTGCCAGCAGGTTGAGTCGTGACATGGGGTGTCTTTAAGTTTTCCAATTATACGTTGATTTATTGATCCATATATTGCTGCTGCATTTTCTATTCTTGCATGATTTTTGTAGGTTTTCCTGATTGTTGATTAGGGAGTCTTAGTAGCTATTTTTTTTCCTAATGTTTGTATGTTCCTTTGCTGGCTGTTTTCACTATAGATGAAATGGTAATTTTGGGTTGTTGGTTATGAGTTATTATGTATGAAAAGTTCCAATAGCTGTCGTGAATTTTGAAGTTCTGTTGTCTGCAACGTTTCGGTGAAGAAATGTTTATTTTGTTCGTGATTTTTCTAGATTGGGGAGCTGCATTTTTTTGTTTATTGTGAGGGATTTTTAGGCTGTTGATGATAGTGGTTTTTATGTAAAAAACTTCCAACAGCCTTGATGTTTTGGTACTTCTTCATGTATGATGTTTCAGTGATGAAAAGTTTGTAATTTAAAACATTTTATGATTGTTGCGCATAGGATGCTCCAGTGACAATATTGAAGCTTCACAACAAATCTTTCGATGAACTACTTCCCATTCTTGCGTTGATGAGGCTACATTGTTAGGGAAGTTGTTTCTTTCTCAAGTGTCTTTACTTGTGTTCTTTATTATTTCAGTCACCTGAGTTATCTTATTATTATCTTTACTATCGAACATTATTAAAAAAATCCTTTGTTGAGGTTAGCACGAGGTGGTCATATTATTGGGTGGAAATACTTTCATAGGTTGTGAGGACGAGAGATAGTGTTGAGAGTTGAGTGAGTTAGCTCAGTAGGGCCTTGTATAAAACTATTATCGTTAATGAAAGTATTCAGCTAAGTGTGCTTAATAAGGGCTCGCAGACATATGCAAGATGTGCTGAACTACGTTAACAAATTTTTAGTGTTAATTTTTTATTTCTCTTTTGATTTTTTTGTTTATGTTTTTGTTAGAAAACTTATAATAACTGTGATCATTCATAATTTGTGTAAAGATACACCCTTTCAAAAAATTTCTCTTCTCATTTAATTTAAATGTGCATATGAATGCTAGCACTAGCTGCCAATACACTGGTCTTGGATATAAACAAAAATCTATCCACCGATTATAGGTGATAGTTAACTTAAAAAGAGAAAGTTTAGACCAAAATTATAAAAATTATGTTCTCATCTTTATGTTAAGCAAAATGTAAGTTTACTTTATTGTAGTGCCTAACATCAAGAGTATTTTCATTGAAAAGGTAACCGTTAAACTTAAAATGTCCCCATACGTAATTGTGTCCTAATTAACTAATTAGTTAGTTATACAGACACCTAATAACTTATTTTATATCACATTAACCTTAATGTTCAACATGCCACTCACATCCATTCATAGGAAAAACAAAAATAATGTCAATCTTTAAGAGTTCACTCTTTAATTCAATCAACATCTATAATAACTTACCATCAAATCCTAACTTTAACCAAGTTAGTTTTTCAATTTCTTTAGATGATTATATTATCATTTCTTCTTTTAGTCCAAGTTTAATTTAGTCTACATGAACTGGCCATATGTGAGATTGTATTCACACTTGAATTTCTTTAGATTGTATTCACACTTGAATCACAAGTTAGTTCTCAAATTTCTTTAGATTGTATTCATACTTGAATAATTTATACGATTGTGATAGATAAGGGGAATTACATGTACATGATGACTTTTATGTTGGGTTCATGCTTTAATTAAAACTTATTATGTCAACTTCTAATGAGTTATTATTATGTTATTTAGATCTTCATTGTTCATCGTCTGTCATCTCTAATTGTGTGTCCATCTAAGTAAGTTGTCTAACTTTTGTTCATTTTTTATATTCTACTTTAATAGAGAATAATTTGTGTTTTGGTTTTAATAGGAATGGAAGGAGGGTGTTGGCTCTGGGTATTGTTGTTTGGAATATTATTAGAATCATTGATGACTAGATGTATAAATTATATAAGCATTTACTGCTTGTGGAATGAGTTTGATCTTTATGGATGATGTGTTTTATAAACTGCTAAGATGGTATATAAGCTAAAAACCCATGATGTAACTTTGATGAGGCTTATCAATGCAATATTCCACGAGCCTAGGAGTCACAACAAGAAGACACTTTCTCTATTCATGTGGGCTAACAATGCCACGCACCTTAGTTATGTTGTGATTTCAAATATAATATGTCAGTTATAATTCATAATTTTGAACTAGTAATATAAGAAATCCACCTATAATTATGAAAGATAAATCACTAGGATGGTATATAGGCTAGAAATACATGAGGCATCTTTAATGAGGCTTATCAATGAAATATTTCACTAGCCTAGCGCATCGTATTGTTTGTTTGAATTCAAATTTAGTATGTCAACGTTCCGAAGCAAGTTGTAGTAGAAGTGTTGATACAATTGTTGATGATAGTAACAACATATATAGATGGCGAAGATTGTGATATTAATGACGTTGGTTATGATAGGAATGGCGAGATTCTAGAGGATTGTGGGAATTATATGGAGACTATGAATGAAACTGATTTACCTAACATAATTTGTAGCATTATATAAGATAATAGGAAGTTATTGAAAGTTGCTCAAGAAGAATTATATCCAGGGTGCTCAAAATTCTTGCAACTATCTTTTGTTGTCAAGTTGTTGCATTCGAACGTCTATAATAAATGGAGTAATAAATCTTTTGACATGTCAATTGACTTGCTCAATGATGCATTACCTGTTGGACAAAAATTGCTGAAATCTTACTATAAAGTAAAGAAATTGGTAAGGGACCTAGGATTAGGATATATATCAATACATGCTTATAAGTATGATTGTGCTATATTTTGGAAGGGTAGTAAAGATCTTGAAGAATATTATTGATGGAATATTATGAACTTATGGAAATGTATATTTTAGATTAACTTCTAATCATATTTTGTTTTACAGATGATACAGTTACATAAGTGTAACATGTAAGAGGTAATAACAGCATTGTATGCTTTGGCATATGGGCCTCATATGTGTGCTAAAAATATACAAGTTGCATTATTAATGGAGTTAGATTTCATATACAAAATCGAGACACTTGACTTAGAAGCCAAAATTGTGGGGTTATTGTTAAGGGATGTCATGATAACGATTTTATTGACATTTGCAATGTCATCTCAGAAATAATAGAGTTGCATTACATCAAGGATAAAAAAAGTTGTTCTATTTAAGTGCAAATGGTTTAATCTTGGTAATAGAAAAGTGAATGGCAATATTACTAGCATCAGTGTTAATAATGTATGGTATGATAGTGACCCTTTTGTTCTTGTAAGTTAAGTGAAGCAAGTACTCTACCTCAACGACACTATATTGGGCAGCAATTAGAAAGTTGTTCAAAGGTTTCAATACTGAAATGTCTTCGATTTTGTGAAATAAAAAATGGTCTAATGAGTGAAGGTGGTAATGAAGTATATCGAAAGATTGAATCGGAGTTGCATAATGAAGCCTTACAAATAGAAGATGTAAATATATCATCATTCCATAGGAGAGATGTTGATCCCAATATGTTAGAAGAAAATGAATTATAAGCCAATCTTTTTGTAGAAAGAGATGAAGACTATACTGAGGATGGATTATATGACAATGATGATACTTTGGTCTAATATAATAGTGATGAAAAGTCGAATCATAATGTAATTAATGATGATGATTTTCAAGATCTTGATCATAATAAATGAAGGTAATAAAAGTGTTTTTATATTGTTTGAAATGTAATGTTGATAACATTTATATTAATACGTATTATTGTCGTTTGAGTTATGTTAATGCATATTGTAGATATTTAAGTTATGTTAATGCAGACTGTTGATGTTTGAGTTATGTTTATGTGGATTGTTGATGTTTGAGTTATAGATATCCAATATAATAACACTGGTAGAAACAAAGGGAAGCAGGCCTAGTGTGTCAATTTTTAGGAAAAGTGCGAGAAAGTCAAGTGAACAGAGGAAAAATGAAAACTCCTTACAACCAAGCCTCCACATCATTTGTTGTCGTGCAAAATAAATATGTAAATTCTTTGTTTACAAGTTATAATTATATCAGTAAGTTGTATTTTTTTCCCATAAAATAGAGTCAAAAGGAACTACATGGAGAAGAGTGTGACAAGATTATACCCTACAAATTGACACACTATGAGGAAGGTGAACGGTGGATGTCTAAAGAAGCGCATAATAACTATGCAAGTATACAAATTTGCTTAAATTTTAAGTTTATTTATGTATATAGTACTAACTAATAATATTTGAATTGAATATTGATTTTGTTTTCTAAATTTTAGAATAAGATGCAGGAGTTGATGCAAACATCAATGTTTAATGGTAATGAGCCAAATGTAGATGACATTTGCAATAAGGTGCTCGGTACACAATTTGAATACATCAAAAGACTTTGGTTTGGCCCTAAGCCAACTGCTTCATCCTTATCAAAATTGGCATACATTCAACGTCTTGAAAAGGAAAACAATTAAAGTTATTTAAAAAATTTTAGCCAAGCATAGAAAGTACCTAAGAAAATTACTTGGCCTGTATTATGTAAGCAGTGAAGATGAAAGCGAGTCTGAATGATTAAACTAATCTTTTTATTTTTTTGTTTTGTATATAAATATTTTTGAAGTTGTAATTAAAATCTTATAAACAATCAAATTTAATGATATTTTATTTTTTATATACAATACTTGAAAATTTCAATTATTTTTGTATAACAAATTAACAACAAAATATCTAAATATTATATAAAATAATATGTATTAAAAATGTCACGAACAATTATAATTAACATGGTATAACATTTAGGTAAATTTATATTAAAAATTTGACTACATTATGTAATACTTATCTAAAAACATTTGGTTGCATTTTAAAAATGTAACTAAAAACTTTTGGCTATGTTTTTTAAAAATGCAGCTAAAAACCTTTGACTACACTTTTAGAATTGTAACTAAAAATAATTTATTCCGCTTTTGAAAATGTATCTAAAAACTTTTAACTACGTTTCCAAAAACGTAGCTAATTATCCTTAGCTACAAAAAATAAGCATAGCCAAAATATATTGACGTCAATTTTTCAAAATGTCGCATATACTTTTTTGCTACAAAAAAAGCATAAAAAATATTAGCGGTGATTAGGGAAAAATGTCGCCTATAGTTTTCTACTATGGGAATTTGACCTTGTTTTCGATGACGAATACAAATCATCCCTAATGACTATTATTGAAAAATCAAATCATTGCTCAAAGTCCTTTATGATGTAGTGTTAAGAGCAAGACCAAAAACCTTACAATTGGATGGAAGGAGAATAGAGCTTCCTTTCCATCTTCACACGCCTCCTGCGATCTGTCCAAGTTGACTAGCTCAACCAAATACCAACCAATGACAAGGTCTTCTTGATGTTAGTTTAGTTAACTAATGTTTATACTGAAACTAGTGCATATGGAGTTAGGGGAAGCCAAACCCTCTAATCCTGGAATCCTTCAAAATTATTTCGATGGCGTCCTAGAAAGAACTTAACATATATTCCACATCTATTCAGTCTCAATGAATTATAAACTCGACAGTGACTTGTGAGCTTAAGGGACTATCAGAGAATGATCTGCAATAATAGTCTAAGGCCTTATTTGGTTGGAGGGTTAGTAATGGAACATAACACACTTCCATCATTTGGTTGAAGGTTTCATAATGGAACAGAATAGAATGAGATATAAGCGGAGGGTTTCATGTTACGTTCTATTCCATCCTAAATAGTAAAAATAAAAAACCTCTGATTCGGGGGGTTTAGGATGGAACGTAAACTAATAAATACATACTACCTAATATACTCTCAATAATTTTTTTAATACCAATTATTTCTTCTATACATACTGCCTAATATACTTGCAATAATTTTTTAATACCAATTATTTCTTCTAACCCTAACCTCACATTAGAATTGAAGTTACAACCCTGAACCTTATAAAATCTGAAAAAATTCATATTTATACATAAACTTGTTAATTATAAAAAAAATCATTCAGATAGAGAGGGAGAATTTTATAAGAATTCTCTTTTGCTTCAATGATTTCCCCACTCTACAACACTGGCAACGATTCAGAGAATCGAAACCAGAGATGATGTTGATCACCGCATATCACCCAACAAATCCTTTCCTTTTAAATACCAAAGAAGAAATCTTTAGTGGGATTCCTTTAAAACCCTTTTAAAAAATTAAGTAAAGCCTGAAGATTATGCTAGGGTTTTGGAGTTTTAGTGGAGTGTAAACAATGAATGATCTGAAAACGTAATACTTATAAGTTTTGATGAATCGGGTACCACAGGTTCTGCACTAAAATCACGAGCGGTGGACTTTTGTTAGCGAATTAAGGAATCTTTAACTATATGCAATGTTTGTATAGAGAAGCTATGGTTTTGCAAGCTTGTTCATGTTTAGTTTTGGTGCTTGCAGACTTTGCAAGAGGTTATCAGAGTAAAGTATAGGCTTTTGAGTTTAGAAGAGAGGACTTTGTAAGGAAATCTATCTTCTCGATATGCTTCTTTGAGAAAATTGAGGATAGCAATGCTTTTATGACTCTAGAGGGTCCTGTATTTATAAAAACAAGCTTGCTCGGGTTTTTGTTACTTTGATTTATTTCGAGTACCCTTTGATTTGGTCCTCCTTTTTTGATGATTTTTTTGCCACATTTAAGAAAAGGAGCAATAGTTATTAATATGTTTTCTCGGGTTCTAAATGCCTTGGATGATGAGTTAATTAGTTTATATTATCCAGGAACTTAGGAGGAGTTGGGGGTGGCTGGGAGGGTAAAGGATGCTATGAGGGAGCAATGTGTCAGCCAGATGGTTGGAGGGTAAAAGATTTACTTTTCTTCATCGTGATTCCAGTGACTAAAAACTTAGGAGAAAAGAAGAAAGTGCAGCAAACCAACTGATATAAGCCACGGCAGTTGCAATTTCGAATTGTGCATAATGGTTTTGGTCGTGAATTAGGACCGTGATGCCCGCAGAAGCACAAGCTACAACAAATGTGAGAGTGGAAATGATCTGCAATGGGGAAAATGACATGATTAAGTTATTTTATTTGAAAAGAATTGTCCTGTGTCCAAGCATAAAAGGAACAAAAAATTGCAACAAGCATCATAAGTGACAATATACATCCTCTCACTTATTATACTTTGTTAAAGACTACTTTCACACTACAATTACAAATGTACCATTAAAAAGTTGGTACCGTTGTTGGTATCAGTGATATCAAATGAAGCTCTGTATCAGTGATACCAAATGAAGCTCTAACTCAAGGACTCAAATATAGGAAGAAAAGAATATTATGATACTTTTATAGCATTTTTGTTATTGGAGGTGTAAAACCTCTTGTAAGTTTAAAATTTGATGGACAAAAGCGGTAATAAAAAAAGATTGAGAGGTTCCCACAACAAAAAAGTACTTGAGGAAATATTCCATCTTAACTTTTAGGCATCCATCTCCACGTAAGTATATCATAAGTGCTACAAGATACAAGATGCTTGTGCAAAATAGTGATATGGTACCCAAAAGGACCACAGAAAATTATCTTTCTATTAAACCTATGATAACATGGAAAATTTAACGAGACTAATATTAAAGGCATCTTAAGATATCTTTGAAGGTCCATGTGAAGATGCTACTGAATGGCCATACTGTATCAAAAGCAAGGTAATTAGAGAAGGTTTAGCAGCAACAATTGTATATAATTAATAATATTTTTATATTATTTCTCCTTACTCTAATAATAATATTTTTATATTATTAATAAAAAATTGTATATAATTAATAAAAATTAAAAAATTTATAAAGCTTTTGTTAATGAAAATAGAAAATATATAAAAATTATTCTTTAATTGTTTGTATATATTTCTATATAAATAAAAATATAAATAAATAATTTTAAAATATAAATAACATATAATAGAATAAAATTTATTAAATAATTAATAATAATATTTTTATGTAATTAATAATAAATTGTATATAATTAATAATAAAATATTAAAATTTTTATTATTTTAAAATAGCAAATATATAAAAAATTATTTGTTACGATTGTGCATGACTTTTTAATTGGGCATGATTTATATTTTAGAATCATAGCGTTAAACCTTTTGTAACAACCATTTTAATATCATGAGTATAATAGTCATTTATTATACATTACATTCTATTTCATCCATCTTCCAAACAATGTTTCACTATGTTATATTATGAACCCTTCCATCCCTCCTAAACAACTTTCACTATATTACATTCCATTATATTATAAACCATTCCCTTCCGTTCCATTCAATTCTGTTCCTTTCCATTAATTGGCATCTAACCAAATAGGCCCTAAAGTTGTTTTGTTAAATTATTATAAATCTATTTTTCTCTCTTGCCCTAATTTCTTTAATTATTATAATGATTTTTTGTGATTATTAGATATGAATTTATCATAATCATTCATTAAAATAGAAAATTAATTAATCAATTTTCAAATAGGAAAAATAGTGAACACAAACGATTCATCTCCTCTTATATGTCATCCAAGAACCAAGTACATTTTTCGTATGCTCAACAATACCTTTACATTAAATAATATTTTTAGGTAAATTTTGAAATTTATAAAATAGTCCCTAAATTTTTTTAGGAATTGCAAAATAGTTCATTGTAATATTATACATTTGTCTTATATAGTTTATAAGTTTACATCAACCCTATTTCAAAATATCATAATAATAAATAATAACTACAATTAATATGAAATAACAATAATTTTCAGATATTTCACATATAAATAATAAACACAATTAATATGAAAAAAGACAATTATCGCCATACAAGTATAAAATTAAAAACAATACAAAATATTTGAAATATTACAATTTTATCATATATAAATAATAATTAGATTAAAACATCAAATAAAAAGAACAATAAAGATTCTTAACTTTCTAATTATTACAATTTGCAACAAGAGTTTGTGACAAGAAAATAACTAATTAGAAATGAAACTTGAAACAAAAGCATATATCATTTAATTTACTGTTAATTAAACATATTATTTAATTATTTAATATATTAATTATTAATAAGAATTTAAAATTTTTAATTTAATATTATATAATTAATTAATTAAAATTAATTATTACTAAAATTATAGATAATTTAATTTAATTTAAATTTGTAAAATTAATTATTATATTTTTAAAATATATAAATTTTAAATAAAATTTGATTTAATAATTGGAATATATTTAAAAACAAATATTAGTTTATAAATAATAAAATTTAAATTAATTATTTTAAAAATAAAATAATTTTTATTATAACTTTATTGACAAATAATATAAAAGATTAAAATAAGTTTAATTAAAAATATTTTATTTAATTTCTAAAGTAGTTTATTTATAAGTATGTACTAAACTTCGTCTTTCAAAGAACTTAAGCAGATAAGATCTAAATTGATGTAGTCAATAATTCTTTTAATTATGTGAGTTACTGAACTTTCCAAAGGTGCAATATTCACATAAGTTCAACTTTGATGTACTCTGTTCACGTTATAATTCTCTCTTACTTAGTAAGGCAATATATTTCTCGCTCATACGTCATTATCTTGCATACCATAACTTGGTAACATCATAATATAACAAAGAAGGTGTAGTTATCATAAAACAATATCTCTAATTTACATTCTTTAATATAACACTCGATCAGAATTTATCAATCAAATATAAATTACCATTTAAAATTATGTGAATTCATATAAAGACATTATATCGAACACACCTTACAAATTCACAAAGACTAAATCCTAATATAATTCAAAAAATATTTACATGATATGTTATCATAAAGGAGCGTGTCCAAATTTACTATTTAGTTGAAAGAGGAAATAAGTTACCTTGTAATAAATTGCATTCACTTGACATTACTAGCTCGTTCATAAAGTTACTTTCAGATTTCTATGAAATGCTTAAAATGCAAGTAATAAGTGTTAGGATTTACATCTTATAAAAATAATTGACATTAATATAAAGATCCATAATTCATGTTTTAAATAAAAATAACATAAAGAAATAAACCTAGCTAGGTATACTAATCTTATATCTATATGTCCAAGTAAATTCCACAATCATCACTTAGTTTACCTATGCACAAGATAGCTAAAATAATGTCAATTACTCTTTAAATCAAATTAATAACAACGCGTAAAAAACAAAGATTATTGCCATCACATCAAGATATAAGATTGAAAATGTATTCTTCTGGATATAAGATTGAAAATGTCGATCAAGGAGGTGTAATCTCCTTCTTTCGACAAATATTACGTCACTTGCTATAAAATAAGCACGTACAAATACGAAGTAACATTCAATTACAACATGTCATCATTCACCGTTCTCCACTCAAAGACTCCTTTCATTATCATTTCTCTGTATGGCTCCAAAATCATTATTTTCCCTTCCTTCAGTTTAAGTTGATGCAGCAACACTACCAGGGTTTGTTATGTAATATATGAATGAAAATCTAAAAATAAATAAAATACTTAAATCTTAGAATATTGTTAATTACATAAAGAAAAATAGCAGTTGCTTGGAAATATATATGAGAAAAATAAACATATCCAACTAGTCGAACATGCATCTATGTCAAGCTCAAAATCCTTGCTAATATTTCCACGTACTTGTTACAAAGACAAGAGAAATCAATTTTCGCTGAACTTCTATCAAAATTATCCTCCACCAATTTGTGTGCCTTCAAGTAATATTTACAAGAACAAATATCAATCACCAACAACATTAATATTACTATATATGACAGGCCAAGGATGCTTAAATTTAGGATATGCAGAGGAGGAAGTGAAGGAGCTAGAACTATTGCCCTAAAGAGGATGGAAAAAACAGAACTTCAGCCTTCATTGAGAAACACTGTGTGAAATGGACGAATAATGCATAAGCATTTTGACGATAGACTTAGCAACAAAATAACTTAATTAAAAAATATACCAATGTTTTGTAAGTAGTCTTAACAACAAGCTAGATTATGTTTTGAACATTATCTTGTATTTAACCAAGTTGTAAGGTCCTAATCATAGTTTAATAAAAATATATTCATTTTAATTTCAAAAAAGTTTATTGAACCAATGATATACTTTGGGTATTTTAACACCATCAGATACCTTTTTAGTTAGGAGCTACGGTAAAGTAGGTATCTTTTGAAGTAACATCTATTAGTTTACTCAAAGGAAAAGTTATATCTATGTTGATTAATTTCTTACGGATAATACCATTTGTATCAGAAAAAGAGAGAGCAATAGCGCCAAGTTGTAAACAAAAAAAAAATAAGTTTAGTCTATCAGAATGAATCAGTACAACCATATTATTCTCTCCAAAGACCAAGAACTTAGAATCTCATAATAATGTTGGTAATGCAATGGCTTTGGGACTTAATTTTTATCTCTTTTTCTATAGAGCTTGTCCCACATTGCTAGTTTATACTTGCTCACTTGGGTTTATATACTAGTATGTTTATTGGACTGTGTGAGTTTGTGTCCTCACCAGATTTTTGGTGAGAAGAATGGGAGTATCTTCGCATATGCGTTATCTAACTAGCTTGGTTTGTGCGTGTGACACATGGCATATTTGGGTCTTGTGCATTTGTTTTTTCAGTGAATGAAAGTGTCTAATGCACGTTTCTGATTCTTGATCTTATCTGTAACGCCTCTTTTAAATTCTCTCTAGCTTTTGCTGCTTAGGTTATGGATGTGGGGTTGAGTGGAGTTGTTTATTTTCTCCACGATGTGGTCCTCTCTTCTATCTTATTAGATATTCAAAAACACATTGACTTCTTTTCTCTAAATTATCCTTGGTTCTGAGCAAACAATTTTGAGTTACAACTCCTCTTGAGTGCACGAGAGAGGAGTGTCACCATGTAAACCTTAGGGAGTGACATCCAAGCAGCCAATTGCACCATAGTCGGGGACGAAATCGCTTCTAAGTCAATGATTCTTGTCCACAACATGGTTTTCTTCCTACGTTCATTAATTCATCTCGATTTTGGTCCTATATTTGATTACTTTGCGGTGATCCTTTGATAACAAATAATTGTGTAGCAAAATAACTTATCAATAGATACTATTATAAGAGGGGTTATCCTAGATTAATAAAACAAATTCGATCATCTGCTAAAAAATAATGATCATTAATGTAAAAAGACCTCTTTCAATGTTAAAATAGGAAATGTTTTGGAAATTAAATTATTCAAGACAATATAGACGAAGGCAAAGAAATATAAAGCAAATGCAGGAAGTAGATTTTCCATCTTCACTAAAATCTCTCACAAATTAAATTCAACATTGCAATTAGATAATATGTACAATCTCTCATATCAATAAAGCAGATAATGACTTAGAAATTAAATATTAAACTAGCCCTAGTAAACCTTGTTGTCCGTTGGACCCAACGGTTGCATCCTTTACTATGGCTCGTGTTTGTTGCTTTACTTTTGAAACCTTACGTCTATTCTCTACTACCTTCTGTTGTTTTAATGGAAGACAACAAGATATATAACTATTAGGCATAGGGTATTAGGTCCCTACGCTTAGCAATATTCTGCATATACCTTGCATTTGCTAAAAGCTTAAAAGAGCCCTCTCATATCTGTCTGAAAATCTCTCAACATTAATCAGTATGTAATAACATTTTGCATTTTTATTTTTCTATAATATACATATATATAGACTATTATCATGCTTAAGGGTTGGTATCAGAGAAACATTTACCACTGTCTTAGTGTAGTTAAATTTTTGTGATTATATGTATGGATACACAAATTTTCTGTTGCAAATATTGACATTTTTACAGTCAATATATTGTGAAATGGCTCTTGCATATATGAAGCAAATTAAATTTCGTTTTAAATGGTTTTAAATCATCAAAAATTAGAAGTTTAGAAATCAGGATATCGAAGGATTAAGAACATAGGTCGAATTTGGGTCTTGCTAACCTGGTTGAAGGTTCAAGACGATAAACAGTTCTGGGCACTCGTTTACTGTAACTCTTAAACTTTTTTGGCTTCTATTCTATTAATTTAAAGATTAGTTCTTATTGATAACGAGGAGTGGCCTAATGGCTTCAGCTCCTCACTTAAGGCTCTCCTTTATAGGAGGTCTTGAGTTCGAGTCACGCCAAAGGAGGAGAAATGGGAAATTTGTCCTATTGATGATCTTCTAGCCCCTTGGACACAGCTCCTTGATCGGATCAATTACGGACGTCTCGCTTCTAACGGTAGTGTGGGAGTTGAAGCTACTAGGGAATCCGAGGGCTGCTGTGGGAACCTGATGCTGAGTAGGGGGCCATCGATCAATCAGCAGTCGATCAATCAAGAAGTGTACAGGCTACGTAGGAACCTGAGGGATCTTGAATTTCTAGATTTACATCCTCTAGGGTTCTTGGGGTGGAGTCTTAGAGGCTTAAGATTAGTCCGACTAAGCTGGGATACCTAATGTAATTAATTAAAAAAAGATTAGTTCTTATGGGCCCACCATCATTTGCTTTAAAGAAGAAATGCGAAGTCTGGACAAATAACTCTTTTCACGGGGCCCACGATTACAAACTTTAACTTGTTTTTGCTTTAATTGTTTTGTGCATTTCCATGCAAACTTTGACAATTCAACCTTTTACTACGTGGGGCCTAATCTTTGGAAAGTTTGAATAAAGGTTTGCAGAAACCTTGTTCTCGTGGGCAAGCTTTAGTTAAGCATAATCTTTGTTACTCAACATCTTTTCATGGGACCCACAGATGTTGACTTGGTCATTGTTTTAAATTTGTGTTTGCTTTTATTGTTCCCTCATATATGTGAGAGGAAACAAAACAAACTGAGTATCGTGGGACCATCTTAGGAAAAATATTTGTAAACTCTAGAAATTGTTTTAATGTAAGCTTTATATGGAAAGCATAAGCATCATTTCTGGAACAATCACTCAAATCACTTGTAACGTGGGGTAAAGAATAAATGGTATATATTTTGGATTGAAAGTGGTCCATGTAACATTCTGTTTTTATACAAAAGGTTAGAACCCTAGATTTTTGTAAATAAGAAATAGAAATGAGAGAGTAGAAAAATGCATTTCATGTTCATACATAATATTAGCATACACACACGTGATTGTTGAAAATTGCACACATTACAATGATTATTCATGCACTCATTTGACGTTTACGGGGTATAATTGATTCATAAAGGTGATTATATGGTGAATTGTGGATAATATGTCTTGAAAATTGAGTTAGTGTGTATAATTAGTGATTTAGAATTTTTGGTGAAATATGGGAAATTAATGATAATTTTGAGTATTTTGGACTAAGAAAAATACCAAATGGTAGGACAATTGATAAATGTTAGTATAAATAAATATCAAATGGCAGTAGAAAATTTTGATAAGTGAAATTAAGATTTAATTACAAGTGTCATTGAAAATTGAGAGACAATTGGATTAAAAATGAGGAAACAAATGGACTAGTATTTAAAAGAACCAAATGGAGACCACAAGCAAGTGACAGGTGGCAAGTGACAATGGTCACTTGCCTTGCCACTTACTTTAACTCACGATGGTTGGGTGAAAAACCATCTTTCACTTGTCTTTCATTTTAATTTATGCTCTCCTCTTCCTTGTTGTTTTCTTCATTTTCTTCTCCATCTATGACACTCTTTTCTCACCACTATACATTGATCTTTGCTAGCATCTTCCATTACTACCTACTTCAAAGTCCTCGCTATCTCTTTTTCTTAATGAAACCTAACCTACTCCACCCTCCATGATGATAATCGTGTATTATAAGGAGTTACGGTTTCTTAGAGTCTCTTGAAGAAGCTCTGGGTAAATCAAGTAAGTAATATATTAATCTTTATGGCTTTGTTAAATGAAGCATATTTGATGATAGTTTAAGACGAGCAATGATCATGAAAAAGATGTTAAAAATATATGTGTAATGCGGATGAACAATGGACATATCCATGTCTTGATTTTATGTTTTGATGGGTAATAGATTATGGAATGATATAATGCTGGATTAATAGAGTAAATGGTGTATGAGAGTGTGCAAAAATGTAGATGAATGAGCGATGAGCATTGAAAAGTAAATATATGTGTGTATATTCCGTTTTCATAAAATGATAAATAAAAGATCATGTATTGTTTAGTGGTTGATTAATAAGGAAATTGGTATTTAAAAATTGAGTTGATTATTGACAAAAGTAGAGATGAAATGAAAGTGAAAATGCAATTGAACATGTGCAGAAAATTGATGATGAATGTGTATATATATATGTTCTATTTTTTGTGTTCATGATCAATCATGGATTATGATTTGTTTATGTATGATACTGAGCTGAAATGGAAGTATAAATGAATAGGAAATAATGAGAAAATAAGCTGGAAATGATAGACTAAGTAAAAGAGATGAACTAGGATGAAAATGACGATGAAGTGTGCTAGAATATGTTAGATGGAGTGTCTTCACTAAACAGACATCTGTATTTTAGCCATATCTTGATCTGTACATATCCAAATGAGATGATTTTTAATTTAGATTGAGCTAGAGACATATGGATACAATTTTCATGAAGGAATCGAATTTGAATTTTGTCTATAAGGATGGCTAGAAGTTGAGTACTAGGTGCTGTTGCTATTTGAGAACAATCTGTAGTATTTTGGGTATAACTATAGGAATAATGAACCAAATTGTATGAACTTTAGTTTATTAGAAACTTAAGACATAGAGGAGAATTTGATTAGAAGAACTTATTGCCTAGAAACCAAATTTTCTATGTCAAAATGACCATACAATACTAACCCGAAACCTGTCCTAAGAAAATTTGGAAAAAATGCAAGAAAAGGATGTGGACAGATGCAATAGCTTCTGTCACGATTTTGGGGAGGTATCCTATGATTGTGGACAGTGCTTTTACATGGCAATGTTTTTATTTATGTAATGGTTGAACCAATTAAGGATAAACTATAATGCATTTGGACTTAATTGGGGCTTAAAATGAACATAATTTGATGATGGATGAAGTGATAAAATTTGTGATATGCTTAGAGTGATAATCAAGGTTATAACTTAAGGATGATTGACATCAATGAGACAAATTTTGAAAATTTGGAGATACTATAGAAATGAAAGTGATCTAATATGGCTAATGTGATTCAAATAAGAGGAATAAAGTGCATTAAGTAAAGGTGAATGAGAATTGAATACTTTATGATCCTAGAAAAAGAATTGGAAAGTATGTATGTGATAGACATATGATTGATGATATTAGATTAACCAAGTTCTTTGATCTATGGACCTAAGTGTAAGCTTGACATACATAAATGATGTTGTTAATGGTCAAATGATGTGATTAAGGATAAATACCCGAAATAATCAATATGAGCATGCATTATACATTACTCATATACATATGTGTATAACTAAATGTTTATGTGATATTCAATTAGTAATGTCTGTACAATGTGTATTGTATGAGGTTGATAAACAGGGTTGAAAGCCAGCATCCAGACACTTCTGGATCACGAAAGCTAATGTTAATCTGGAGTGTACTGTGAGTTGACCTAGATTATCTCACTGTCATTGTTTATTCTGTTCTAAATTTCTGTATTGAATTACTACTGATATGATTGCGATTGAGACCATTCCTGACATAAATAGTTTGAGGAGTTTGATAAATGTGAGAACATAGGAAGAGTTTCTTTGAATGTGAATGTGAATGAAATAAGTGATTCTTAACATTGTTGTTGAATGTCGAACATCAATTCGATAAAAAATGTGAATGTGAATGTGAAATTGAGCACAAGTGAATTATTGAATACATGTGATGTATTTTATTACATGAATACATGATAACATAAAGGCAGTTATGACCATAGTAGCTACCAAAAAAGAGCTTAAAGCTCAGAATGTGATTAAGAGCCAAAGGCTCACTATGTATAATGAGCCATGTATCCCTAACAGATAAGGGACAATTATTAATGAGCTCAGTATCCACAATGGATACCGGATAGTTACAGGCACTCGATCACAACAACGTAATAATTGAAAGTGAGTCTCATGAGCATTGAATATATATTTGCTAAGAATGAGAAATATTAATTAAGCGAATATGAAGTGTATGTGATTCAATATGTTGATTGGTGAAATGATGTGTATTATATGATGACATGAAGTGTATGTGAATTTGAAGTATGAACTATTGTGTTATGTGATATGGGTGAGCCATCGAGGATGGTCTGCTCACTAAGTTTGCAAAACTCAACAAAATTGTAACTTTTTTTCAAGCTCAGAAGAAATACCCAGTTAGACAAACTAGAAGATAGCCGCTGAAATCAAATAAGAGATAGTAGTCGGGATCAGTTGCATCTGCACAAGTCTTCAGTGATTTTTGTTTATATTTGAATTGTATTCTGTAAATACTGTACCTTGTATATGTGACTAATTCAGTTTTGTAATGACTTTCCAAATTGGAAATGTTTGTAAATGAGATTGATTAATGAGTGTAATAACAATTGTGATTATGAAATTTATGAATAAAATGGGCCGAAATTGATTATTGGTTTTCTGTAATATGCGTGTGATGTTTGAGAAAAATTTGTATTGAGTTTGACTGATCGTCCTAGCACACCACCCTTGTAGAGTGTATTCTCGCAAAGTTGTCGGTATGTTCGGGGATATGCACTATGGGAGTGGGATGCTACAGTCCATGTTTATATTATATTAACATTTTGGTTTCAACTTTGACAGATTAGTCCAATTTTATTAAATTACATGATTTACATCATTGTTTGATTTTAAATTTTGAATTTAAAATCAAACAATGATGAAAATAATGTAATTTAATAAAATTAGACTAATCTGTCAAAGTTGAAACCAAAATGTTGATATAATATAAAGATGGATCACTGCCCACTAGCTTCCTATGGTTTAGAAAACCCTGCAAGTTATTGGAAATATGGATTGTAGAACCAGAATCAATTCATTTGTTACTCAACGTCTTTTCATAGGACCCACAGATGTTGATTTGGTCATTGTTTTGAATTTGTGTTTGTTTTTATTATTCCCTCATATATGTTAGAGGAAACAAAACAAATTGAGTATCGTGGGACCATCTTAGGAAAAGTATTTGTAAACTCCAGAAATTGTTTTAATGTAGCTTTATATGGAAAGCATAAGCATGACGATCACTCCAATCACTTGTAATGTGGGGTAAAGAATAAATGGTATATATTTTGGATTGAAAGTAGTCCATCTTTATATTATATTAACATTTTGGTTTCAACTTTGACAGATTAGTCCAATTTTATTAAATTACATGATTTACATTATTGTTTGATTTTAAATTCATGTATATATATTTATTTTTATACAAATATATGATATTGATGCTTTATTAATAAATTTTAAAGGATTATGTAAAACCTTTATTATTCATATTTTGCATAAAATGAAGCGTCATGTGATCAATATAATTTTAATTAGTCGAAGGTTAGCCATAACATCTTTGATTAATTAAAAATATATATTACTCGTGATGGTCACTTCTAGTAAAATGACACAAATTGTAATTAATCATATTTAAATATAACAAATTTTATCCCACAGAAATATTTATTATATCTGCATGGTTAATTAGGATGGAATAACAAATTGTCTTTTTCTTAATTTACCTACAGGTATTAAGAAAAAGAATAGAATTTGATAGTTTCATCATAAAGATTACATATGAATCTTTTAATTAAAGCTTAGCCCACATGCAGTTTAATTATTATATAATTCATATATGAAATATGATTGCATGTTTTAACATTGGTAAAACATGTTAAAACATGATACATGTTTCTTTGCTTCAACAAATTTAGTGACATAAGCATGTTTATTTGAATTTTGTGCAGTTATTCAACTTGTGAATTTTTTTGATATTCACTATGATATTCCTGAATTGAATGGTGATAACTATAAAATATGTAAATAGAGGATTCTCCTCCAATTAGGGTATATGTAAATTGATTATGCTATCTAAAAAGATGAACCATCTATACTTATTGAAACTAGCACTTAGGCTGAAATTGCTCTTTATAAATGTTGGGAGTGATCTAATCGCCTCAGCATGATGTACATAAAGACCAAAATTCATCCTAGTATTTGTGGTTCTATTGGAGAGTGTGATCATGTTAGGGATCTATTGAAAGTTATTGATGAACAATTTGAGTCTTTAGATAAGGCCCTAGCTAGCACCTTAATGACTAAGTTATCATCAATGAAGCTCACAAGTGTTAGAGGTGTGCGTGAGCAAATCATACGAATGAGGGACATTGCGACTTAACTGAGGTCTCTTGAGGTTGAGATGTCCGAGTCTTTCTATGTGCATTACACACTTAATCCCCTTCCACCTCAATATGGACCCTTTAAAATCTCTTATAAAAAACATAAGGATAAATGATCTATCAATGAACTACTGACCATATGTGTTCAAGAGGAAGGGAGGTTAGTAATGGAATTGGGTGAAGGTGTACATATGGCTACAAAAGGAAGGAATAGAGGGCATGCCAAACAAAAAGGAAAAGGTAAAATACGAGTTCGTCCTGAGATAAAAAAAATTTCAATCCTAAGTGTCGCTTCTGCAAAAAGAAAAGGCACATAAAGAAGGATTGTGCCAAATTTAAGGCTTGGATCATAAAGAAAGGTATTTTAATCTCACTTGTTTGTTATGAATCTAATATGGTTGATATTTCTCATAACACTTGGCGGATTGATTATGGTTCTACAACCCATATTTCCAATACCTTATAGGGTTTTCTAAACCACAGGAAGCCAGTGGGCAATGAACAATGCATCTATTTAGGCAACAAGATGTGTTCACATGTGGAAGCTGTTGGAACATGCAAATTAGTTTTAAATTCTGGTTATGTTTTAAAGTTGGAAGGAACATTTCATATTCCAAGTTTCTCTAGAAATTTGATTTTAAATTCAAGACTTATACCTGTAGGATATTCTTTTAACTTTTCAAATCCATCATTTGGTTTGCATCATGGATCTAATCTTATTGGGAATGGTACATTGATTGATGGTCTTTTCTGAATTAATTTGCAAGAAAATGTTTTCACAATACAATGCATCTCTATAGTAATATTGGTATTAAAAGATGTGTTATGAATGAACAATCCTCTATATCATGGCACTGAAGATTGGGACATATTTCCCTTGAAAGAATTAAAAAACTAGTGAATGATAGAGTACTTAATACTTTAGATTTTGCTGATTTTGATGTTTGTGTGGACTGCATAAAGGAAAAGTAGACCAACATGAAAAAGAAAGGTGCTAAGAGGAGTTTATACATATTAGAGATCATACATACAGACATTTGTAGTCCAGAAATGGACTTGTATGGTCAGAAATAATTCATCTCATTTATAGATGGTTACTTGCGATATATGTACCTCTATTTGCTTCATAACAAGAACAAAACATTAGATGCATTTAAAACGGAAGTAGAGAAACAATGTGGTAAGCAAATAAAGATAGTGAGATCAAATAGAGGTGGAGAATTTTATGGTATATACACTGAGGGTGGATAAGCACCTGGTCCATTTGCAAATTTTCTTCAAAAGAGTGGGATAATAGCTCAATACACCATGCCTAGGTCTCCGGACCAAAATGGTGTAGCAGAAAGAAGAAACAGACATTATTAAACATGGTGCGAAGTATCCTTAGCAGCTCTAATATTCGTAAATCCTTGTGGACTGAAGCTCTTAAAATGACAGTGTATATATTAAACCAAGTTCCAACTAAGGCTAGAAACCATTTGACTTATGGAAAGGTTGGAAACTAAGTTTGCGACATATATGCGTTTAGGGATGCTTGTCAAAAGTAAGAGTTTATAATCTATAAGAAAAGAAACTGGATCCAACGAAAGTGGGTATTTCATTGGATATGCTGAAAGGTTCAAAGGGTACAGATTTTATTGTCCATCTTATAGTACTAGGTTTGTGGAATCAAAAAATGCAAAGTTTCTTGAGAATGATTTGATTAGTGGGAGTGATCAATCTCAGGACTTAGCTCTTGAGAAGGATCATTGTGAAATACAAACTTCTACTTCAAGTAATAGATTGATTGTCGTTCATAGCATCTCTCAAAGTCAAATGGGTGGTGAATAACCAATCATTGAAGTTCCATAAGCTGCTAATGACAATCTAGCAGATCCGATTGTTTAGCAATCACCAGAGGTTATTGAGCAATAAGTTGTACAAGCTCCTCCTTAGGAGGACGTTAATACAACATTAAGAAGAGCAACTAGAGAAAGGAAATCAGCAATACCTAGTGATTACATTATGTATTTACAAGAAGGTGGCTATAACATTGGAGCTGAAAATGACCCTGAAACATTTTCACAAACCATGAGTTGCAATGAATTTTAATTGTGGTACAATGTTATGGCAGATGAGAGGAATTCTATAACATCTAACAAAGCATGGGGTCTTATCAATTTTCCTAATGGTGCAAAGGCTATTGGATGTAAATGGGTCTTTAAGAGACAACTAGTAGCAGAGGTCCCTTTTTATTAATATAAGGTCATTTGGATCAAAACAAAGAGACAACTAGTAGCAGAGGTCCCTTTTTACCTAAAACCTCCCCATTTCTTTATCGAATCCTATATCGATCACCCACTTCAATTATTCTAGAGTAAGGCTCTACATCATTTCATATACCTTCTTTAAATAACATCTCATTTCACTACAACAAAGTAGACAGTAGTTACAGAACAAAAACATAGCCAATTTGTTAAAAAAAGTCAAGTATAATTATTTATGACGTTTCTAGTTTATCGTATGAAATATTGATAATTCCCTATAACAAAAAATTATAGGTGATTTTCTAAAATCATAGAAAAATATTATTACCTACCAATTTTTTTGTACTTAAAATACCATAAATATATAGTCAAATATTGAGTATAAGTCAATGCTTACAGAAAAAATTTTGGCGTAATATGATAGGCAATGAAAAAAACATAACTAATAATTTTTAGCTACATTTTATGCATTTATAGTGATATATGATTTGCTATGTTTTTTAGTTTCGTAAATAAAATATTTTAACTATCTTTTCATATTTTCTTAAGTAAATTCTTTTAACTATAAGTGTGTGAAAAGGTTACATAACATTATTTGCAACTTTTTACATAATCCATACTATTGAGCATTTTGTGATGTTCTGTATATAATATATTAATATGTATTTTTATATGAATTATTTGGTTATTATTATCAAATTAAATAATAAATAAATATTATTAATTCAAGTTGTCCAGCATTCCTTAGATGAGTAAAATTATATAAGTATAATCAAATTATACGCACAAAAGTAATATAACATTAATAGATGATCTTTGGTTAATATTGATAACAGTTTGAGAATTCCTTATAATTTGTAAACTAAAATATAGAGAAAACTTCATAAATTGGAATATGTTTGGACATATTATTAAATATTGGTGAAGTGTGTTGACCAAGTCCATAAACATGTAACGAATAACAAAGTTGGTTAAAGTCGACTAAAATTATTATGAGAAAATTGGTACACTAATTATTTGGTTCAAATTAAGCAAACATCACATAACTTTACCATTCACAATGTGATCACTCATTAGTTGCATCTTCATCCATTTTGTAATTCTAGAAAAAAGTAATAGGGCCTAATGAGATACCCATAGAGGTATGAAAGAGCTTATGAAAAGGGTATTACTTGGCTAGCCAAGCTTTTTAATGTGATTCTTAGTCTGCTAAAATGTCAAACTAATGGAAATTTAGTATGGTAATTCCTTTATAAAAGAACAAAGGGGACATCCAAAGCTGTAATAACCATAGAGGCATCAAATTACTTATTCACACTATAAAGTTATGGGAGAAGGTGATTAAGAAAAGAGTAAGAAAGGATGCTTCTATCTCGGAAAACCAATTTGGCTTTATGCTAGGAAGGTCCATAACAGAAACTTTGCATCCCCTTAGAAGGTTAATGGAATACTATAGGGAAAGACAACATAATCTACATATGGTTTAGAGAAGGCATAGAATAAGGTTCCAAAGGAAATCATGTAGAGGTGTTTAGAAGTCAAAGGGGTTCTTACGACTTTTATACAAATTATTAGGGATATGTGTTAAGGTGTAAAAACTAGAGTAAGAACTATAGAAGGAGATATAGAGCATTTTTCCATAGATATTGAGCTACACTAAGGCTCATCTTTGTGCCCCTTCCTATTTGTAGTAATGATTGATGAGTACGTCAAGAATATCCAAGGGAATATGCCTTGCTACATGTTGTTTACTAATAACATTGTTTTAGTGGATGAGATAAAAGAGGGGATCAATGCCAAGATTGAACTTTGGAGGGATATGTTAGAGTTGAAGGGCTTTGGATTGAGTAGGACTAAGACTAATTACGTGGAGTGTAACCTTTCGGGACATAGGGTGGTTACCGATGAAGGTAAAGATTGGTTCAAAAATTATATTACAAAAATAGTGTTTTAAATATCTAGGATCTATCATCTAGAGCAACGAAGAGATTGATGAAGACATATTTCACCGGATCAAATAAGGTGGCTTAAATAGAGAAGTGTACCAGGAGTTTTGTGAGATAAGAGGATACCACTCAAGCTTAAAGGTAGATTCTATCATTTAGAGATTTGGTCAGACATGCCCTATGAGGCGAAGTGTTGGCCCATCAAACAAGTGCACAGTTATAAGCTAATGGTGTCAAAGATGAGGATCCTATGTTGATTTGCAACCTTACTAAAAGAGATAAGGTCATAAATGTAATGGTAAGGGACAAATTAAAGGTAGCTAATATTATTGAAAAATTAAGAGAAACAAGTTCTAGGTGGTTTGGACATGTTAAGAGGAGAAACCCAGACGCGCCAGTAAGAAGATCATACTTAGAGACTGTAAGAGGGAAAAAGGAGGCCTAAGAGGAATTGGGGGAAGGTGATCAAGAATGATATGACAATGTTGGAACTTACCAAGGACATAACCCACAATATAAAACTTTGACATCGTAGGACTCAAGTAAAGGATCCCTTGTAGAGAGATCCTTGTAGTTCCCAAAAGTCTTTTATCTTTTTCTTCTTGTAGTTGGCCTAAAATTATAAGTAGATAATACTTACCTCTTAGAGTTTGAGTGTAAGCTTTTTACTATTACTATTATTATTATTATTATTATTATTATTATTATTATTATTATTATTATTATTATTATTATTATTATT
>JANZXP010010934.1:0-14161 GCA_027576715.1 Erythroxylum flavicans
TAATTGAGTGATTAAATTGCATTGAATGTGAAGTATGAAATGTGTAATGATGTGAATTATGTGTTACGTGATTGGGTGAGCCATTGATGATGGTCACTCATTGAGTTCACAAAACTCACCCAAAATTTGGAAATATTTTTCAGGATTGGAAGAATACCTCGTTAGGCAAACGGGAGTATACTTACCGCATGCAATGGAAAAGATAGAGGTCGAGATCAGTTCGCGTCTGCATCTTTATTTTCATTTGTATGAAAGGATGTATTATGAGATTTCTGTATTATGTTTATTGATTAAATTTATTTTGTAATAAATTTTCTGAAATGGAAAGGGTTGTAGATGAAACTGACTTTTAAGTGCAATTATTATATGTATGTGGCTGAAAAAGTTTATAATTGAAAAGGGCCTGAATTGATTATTGATTTTTGGTAAAAGTACGTATTGTTTCAAAAAAAAAACTTTATAATGAGATTTGACTGATAGAGTGTTCTAGCACTCCACTCTCATGGGGCACAGACTCGGATATCACCCATCGATGTCGAGTTCAGGTCTTGCGGGATTGGGGTGCTACAACTACAAATAGGACTTAAATATATAGAAACAGTTTTAAACTCCTACACAACAGGCTCTGCATCCGGTCCAGGTGCTTCTTTTGTCTATAATTCATGAATGGACTTGGATTCTATGTTTTACCTTCCTTAAACATATGAATTATAGAGATGATAAGACTTTATTATAGATTCCAAACTCTTCCAGCAAGATCACTGATCTCTTTAAAAGCATTATTTGATATTATTATCTCTTTAGTCTAATGTATGGTTTTGGTAGCTAGATACATTTGTCTATCTTAAAGATTTTATGAATTTTATTATTCCTCTCTCTATATACCCTATAAACACAACAGGTAAACATTCGTAAGATAAGTAGTGTTTAACTTCTACTTATTGAGTCTATGCCTTGCCTATTGATGAGTTACTCGCTTAATCGATAACTAAGAGCCATTCATTTGCAAGGTAAGAAGTGTTAAATTTCTACAGGATTCTAGACTAGAATAAATGTGAGGTTATCTTTAGTCCCAATTAGCATAGATAACACACTTGATTCAGGATCTCTCCATAACTATATTTATAAGTATTTAAGGCTTTAAGGACAATAGTTTTAGTTTACATTAAATTAGACTATGACACTTTGAGGCTGTGAGCTCTAAGGATTTCCAAAAAGGATTAATTAGTGAAAACTAGTGATTTTTCTAGTAACCAGATAGAGTCATCAGCGGTGATTATGTTAGGATTGTAGCTTGGTAAGTTAGCTACAGCTGGAGCCATACATCTGGAGTTGCAAAACCAAGATGATCCTTGCACCACCTCTGCCACTTTGGCATTATGTCGAATTCTCTTTCTCAAAGCATTTAGATGATTCCTCATGTAATGAGGGATGATGTTACACTAATTACCAAACTAAAACCAGAAATCTTGACCATTCCCAATCTATTTTTAAATATATAGAGATATGGTTCTTCTACTTCTCAACTTTTTAGTGAGGGACTATAAATTTTCCCTATTTTCCTTTATATTGCAAAATTTGGTTTTAGGCAAAATAATGTCATTTTGTCGTTATCCATCATCTGAGGCCCAGTCCTAGGCCTAGTCAACTCGATGTAGGAAAATCTTGGTTAGTGCATCATATACACATGGTGCAGAAAAATAAAAAATTTGTTCTGAGACTTTCTCAAAGTCCAGAATTTATATGCCTATAAAAGGAAATACCATTAAACCTAGGTGAAATTTCCCAATTCACATACATGTTCATATCACATATATATATAGGAATTCATGGAATTTACACAAATCAATCATTCATATAATAATTATGTACCTTGTGAGTAGTCTCCTTTATTCTTCGATCTTCTACTCGTCGGGTTGTCGCAAACCACAAAGACTAAAACAGATCGTCTCCAACAATATCCACGTAGAGATCGAAGAAAGTAACCGAATCAAACTCTTTGATCCAGAAATGGTTGGAACAAAGACAAGTGTGCTAGCTCTTTTCTTTGTTTTATGAAGAGCAAAACATTAGTGCCAAATAGAGAGCAAAAACGTGAAAGCCAAATTAAGAGGAAGAAGATGAGAAAGATGGGTGAGAATCGCGAAGAAGAAGTGTTACTTAACCATTCTCATGATTCACATCTTCTTACTCACTTTTCATTTTTTGTCTTTTTGTCATTTTTGTCTTTTAGTCCTTTAAAGACCATAAATGCTTAACCTCTCTTATTTTCCACATTAAACGTTGAGGTGGTTCAGTCACATTGGGATTGATCCTACTAGGTCTCAGGTATGGAAAAAATAACGGAGACTTGTTTCAGCAATATCGATGTCGTGATCTCATTAGGACATATCCCAATCTCAATCGGGATCCATTTGGTTCTCTTTCTCTCCATATAATGGATCTCTATTCAAAACCATTTTACGAATACTATGAGTCACTCGTATGTGTGTGATCCATTAGGTTCCCAATTATGTTGGCCACTTGGATTAACACTGAATCTAAGCAAGTCATGAGCGACGTCTAGCAATGTATCATGACCCCAATTGACCGAAAAATAAGTGGTTTGATAAACGAACCCATGTTCATCATGAACCATCTCATGACCCTCCCATAGACAATTGCTGTGCAATTCGTTCTTTCATCATGCTATACTCCACTTGATTATGAGTATGGGCAACGTGTCACCTCTCACTATACTAACAACATCAAATCTAACCCAAAAGATATCAGTTCTCATCCTAGGACTCATTACTCTATATGTCAATGAAGACATTCTTCATAACACATGTACTCCGGCCAGAGATTTCCAAGTAATAACCCCGACAAGAGGCCGTGGGTATCATCTTCTACTATCACAAAAATGTTGAATCCTCTATTGGCTACTAAATTACATTCGAATGTCTCAAGCTGTACCCAATCACCAACCTATCAACGACCTCTGCAAGGCAACAAGGAATAGAGTCAAAGCACAGAATTAGTATCTAAGATATCCTTGAGTATCTCAAATCTAAGGATACTTTCACTATTGCTAAGATAAGATTATCACTGACATTAAAATAGGACATCCATATGATGATCTCATAGTAGGTCATCCTGTGTACTTGCTACCTCTAGTAAACATCCACATCTCAACTCTAAACATCTCATGTTTACAGTTTCTGAGATCCACTGCTTGATCAAATCAAGGAGTTTGACATGTGCTAGGCTATCTGAATTAACGATGTCCAGTCTCATTAATCCTATAACTAAGGATAATTTAGATACTAAAATAATTGCATATGATAGGATTCTCAGTAGTATGATCACTTCATAATTTCCTTCATGCTATGTCATATATGATGGACTTCATTAATTTGCTTATAGATCAATATCAATTCATAAAGAATGAACACCAAATTAATGAAATATGCATTTCTTTATTATTGAAAATAAAGTCTGTACACAACTTTGTATAAAACGTACTAAAGGAGATTGCCTTTAGGGCACTACTCTATCAAATCTCCCACTTGGTCTAAAGCCAATAGCCTTGATATCTAATACCATAGGTGAGTACATGAGAATCAAATCTATTTTATGATAATGGCTTCATCAATGGATCAACAATATTCTTCTCAGTGGGAATTCTCTCTATCTGTATATCACCTCGACTAATGATCTCCCGAATTAGATGATATCTGTGGATTATGTGCTTGGACCGTTGATTAGACCTTAGTTCCTTCGCTTGAGCAATAGTCTCATTGTTGTCACAATGCAGCTGTATGGGTCCATTACTGCTAGGAACCACATCAAGTTCAGTAATGAACTTCTTGATCCAAACTGCTTCCTTTGTTGTGTCTGAAGCCGCAATGTACTCTGCCCCAGTTGTTGAATTGGCAGTCGTCTCTTATTTGGAACTCTTCCAACTGACAGCCTCGCCGTTCAGTGTGAATATAAAACTTGATCAAGATTTGGAATCATCCTTATCAGATTGAAAACTGGCATCTTTATGCCCGCTCACTTTTAGATTTCCATCTCCATATATTAAGAAAACATCCTTAGTCCTTCATAAGTACTTAAGGATGTTCTTGACAGCCACCCAGTGATCCTCACCAGGATTTGATTGGTATCTGCTCGTAATACTTAGAGCATATGATACATCAGGTCTTGTACATAGCATAGCGTATATGATAGATCCTATTGCAGATGCATATGGGATCATATTCATGTGCATCCTCTCATCTTGTGTCTTAGGACACATAGATTTTGAAAGTGTTATCCCATGAGTCATAAGAAAATACCCTCTTTTGGATTGCTCCATGCTAAACCTCTTTAGCATCTTGTCTATGCACGTTGATTATGAAAGACCAAGCAACCTTTGTGATCTATCTTTATAGATCTTTATCCCAAGGATATAAGTTGCTTTACAGAGATCTTTCATGGCAAATTGTTTGGACAACCAAATCTTCACAGATTGTAGCATAGAGACATGGTTTCCTAGTAATAATATGTCAGCTACACATAGCATAAGGAATACGATTGCACTCTCACTAACCTTCTTATACACACAAGGTTCATATGGATTTTGTAAGAAACCAAACTCTTTGATTATGTCATCAAAGCGGATATTACAACTCCTAGATGCTTGTTTCAATCCATAGATGGATTTCTAAAGCTTGAATACCTTTTCACCATCATAGGAGAGGTAACCCTCTTATTATGTCATATACACATCTTTGGCTAGATTTCCATTTAGGAAAGCTATCTTCATATCCATTTGCCATATCTCATAATCATAATGAGCAACAATGGCTAGGATTATCCTAATAGATTTAAGCATTGATACTGGGTTGAAGGTCTCGTCGTAGTCTATTCCTTGTCTTTAACGGAAACCTTTGGCCACATGCCTTGATTTATAAGTAATCACATTACCATATATATCTGTTTTCTTTTTAAAAACCCATTTACACCCTATGGGTTTTATTCCTTCGGGTATCTCAACCAAAGTCCATACTTGGTGTTGATACATGGAATCCATTTCTGCTTTCATGGTGCTAAGCCATTTCTCAGACTTTGAACTCTTTAGAACCTCTTCATAGGTAGTAGGCTCATTATCTTCTATGAGCAATACGTCATTTTGTTCAATCACGAGAAATCCATATCTCTCAAGAACGGAGTGTATCCTATGTGACCTACGAACTTCCTGTGTTGAAGAAGGTTGAACTATTTCTTCATCTGTACGAGTCACGGTCTCAGGTTCAGGTAGTTGATCCATGTCTGTTCGAGCATCTTGAACTTCTTCAAGTTCAATTTTGCTTCCACTGTCTTCTTTTAAAAGAAACTCTTTCTCTAAAAAGAAAGCATGCTTTGAAACAAACACTTTTTATTCCTCAGCATGGTAAAATTGATATCCCATTGCTTCTTTAGGATATCCTATGAATAAACATTTTCAAACTTTACATCAAGCTTTATATAACTGTATTCGCTTCACATATGCGGGACAACCCTAAACTTTCAAATGAGAAAGATAGAGTTTTTTGTTAGTACACATCTCATATGGAGTAACATCAACTACTTTTGATGGAACCAAATAAATAGTTGTCTTGCGTGCATACCCCCAAAAGGATTTTGGTAAATTTGCAAAGCCTATCATCGACCGTACCATGTCCAAAAAGGTTTGGTTTCTCCTTTCAGCCATACAATTGTGTTGTGGTGTGTAAGGTGGAGTCCATTGAGATAAAATCCCATTATCTCTGAGATAATCTAAAAATTCTTGGTCTAAGTATTCCCTACCTCAATCGACTTGTAGTTTCTTAATACCTTTCCTAAGTTGGTTTTCTATTTCATTTTTGAATTGTTTGAACTTTTCAATTGCATCAGATTTGTATCTCATCAGATACATATACCCATATCGAGAATAGTCATTGATAAAGGTAATAAAGTAAAGAAAACCACTTCTGGCATGGATAGACATCGGATCACATACATATGAATGTATTAGGTCTAATATTCAAGTCGCTTGTTCACTCTTTCCCTTAAAGGGTAACTTAGTCATCTTACCTAATAAACAAGATTCACAATATCATATGATTCATAATCAAATAACCCTAAATTACCACTCTAGTGGAGCTTAGCTTTTATATGGCCAAGGCGATAATGCCATAAGTAAGTTGATTTTAAATTATCTCGTTTATGTCTTTTTGTGTTATTGACATTCATAATTGGATGCGGCATATCTGTAATGTAAATTCCATTGTATAATGTACTAGTACCATAAAACATTCCATTCAAACTAGTAGAACAACCATTGCTATTGAAATTTAAAAGCAAACCAGTTTTATTTAAACAAGAAACAGACAATATGTTCTTTGTAAAAATAGGTACAAAATAACAACCATACAGTTTGATTACAAGCCCACTAGGGAGTGACAAAAAATAAGTGCCTGTAGCTAATGCAGCAACTCTTGCTCCATTGCCTATGCGCAGGTTCAGTTCTCCCTTCATGAGCTGTCTACTGTCCCTGAGGCCCTGTATATCATTACATATGTGTGAGCCACAACTAGTATCTAATACCTATATGTTATGATCAGAAACAGTATTAACCTCAATGACAAACATACCTAAAGGAGCCGTGGCATCTGATGCTTGCTTCTTCTTTAAAGACTCCAGATAGACTTTACAGTTTCGCTTCCAGTGGCCATTCTTGCCACAATGGAAGCAAGTTCCTTTCGACATAGTCTCTTTGGGTTTCTTTTTGGCTGCACTTCCTTTTAGTTTCTTGGACCTTTTCTTCTTTATGTTCTTTTTTCTTGAACCAGAAGAAGAAGAGTCTACCACTAACACTGGCTTACTATCCTTTTTGATATCTTACTCTGCTATCTTGAGCAGATTAATCAACTCAGGAATTGTCATGGAGATTTGGTTCATTCGATAGTTTAACACAAACTGTGAATAACTATCAAACAATCCAACCAGAATTAAGTTAATACTTAATTCACAGTCCATAACAAAATCTAAGGTGGCCAACCTCTCAATATAACCATTCATCTTCAGTGCATACTGCACTACAGATGTCCTTGGAGTCATCTTAGTCGTGAAGAGCAGTCTCAAGGTCTTGAACCTTTCAGACCGAGCTTGCTCATCAAAAAACTCTCTAAGATGAAACACTATAGCATTAGCATCCATAGACTCATGCTGCTTCTGCAGCTCAGGTGACATAGAGGCTAGCATAATGCAGGTAGCCATGTAACTATCTTTAAGATGCTTACGATATGCTTTTTGATACTCATTAGCAGCAGGGGGATCAGGAAGTGGAATATTTAGGACATAGCCTATCTCCTCAGATCTGAGAACAATTATCAGATTTTTCAGCCAATCAAGAAAATTGGGTCCAGTTTATTTATTAGAATCCATAAGTGAGCACAAACTCACACTGAAAGACATCTTCAATCAACCTAAATGTGAAGAGAGAAAGAATGTTAGAATATAAATACATGCATGATCATAAAGACTTGCATGATAGGCATACAACGCCCAATAGTTTCAAAGAATCTATAGCCCTTACAATGAATCCAAAAAAAATTATGATAAAGTGTCCTAGTGGGTCGATATCTGACATTACTAAGAATGACCTTGGGTTTACCCAATAAGCCACCTTCGGTCAATCGGTAGATATTGGTCATATCAATTACATCATAGCTGAACATATCATTTAATGCTATTAACTCGTGATGTATGCACACATATTGGGTTATCAACTCTTGATAGCGTACATTTGATGTATGCTACCCATTTGCGCTTCTGTCTATGTTGACCTTGAGTTTACTCAACAAATCAATGCTTCTAGTGAAAACGAACCCATTAATCTAAAAGTCTTACTTCCATGGTTCTAGAATATCCTTATAGAGTAGGCTTGGGTTTACCCAACAACCCTAACTTTAAAAGAATTTTGATTCTCCCCGTATTAATGGAAAGCGTTAATTTTCATATTATGCGTAAGGGATTTCTTATTCTGGTCTCATCTATGTTGTAAGATTATAGTCACAATGACTATATGGTATGATTTAGGATGTTTCTTCAATCATATTGAATCTATATCCATAAACATCCATCATCCCACCTAAACAACCTAGCATGCATACTTTAATGCAACCATCTCACAAGGTTTTCTTGTATAGGTTGTGACGTATTATGCATTTAAAGATTTGACGTTTGATTCAACTCTTGAACCGAATTGGTTTCTAATGTTGGCATCAGCTAATTTCTCAATCCATACGTTTTCAATTTCAATTTAAAATAATAATATACCAAGTTTAATACCCTCTACTCTGATTTACCAATTAAATACTTTAATTGTATCATGTTTGCCATATCTAGTCATACTAGACATGAAATACTTGAAATAGATTAATACAATATTAATCTCTTAGATTTCCAAATAATTTGAGAACATCAAACTATAACCTTAAGTATCTCTAGGTAATCTCCACTTCATCAAGACCACTTTGGCACTTGTCACATAACTTGTGATGGCCAAAACAATCAAGACAACTGAATATACCAACAAGATGTTAATATGACATATTTAACATCCGAAACTTTTTGAAACCCAATTTCAAGCAAATAAATTTTGCATGCATACAACATCAAATTAACATATTTCTGATCACATAAAAAATGATCCAAGGCATTGAAACTAAAAAACACACAATCAGCACTTCAAACAAACCAAGTCCAACATTTTTCCAAAATATGTCCAAATCTATCTTTTTCTTGAAAAAATCATTGAAACAATTTCAATAAATTCTGAGAAAATTACAGAGACTATAACATTTTCTCAATATGTTCCATACATTTGTTTTAGAATTTATTTCCAAGAAAAACTCAACCAACCTCAGCAACCAAGCCAATCTAGAATCTGTGTTCCTCAATACATATATTCCCAACAGTACACAAGCAATTCTCAAATAAATACTCAATCACCTTAAAAACATTTTTCCATATTCATAGACATTTATAAACACCTTATAAAGAGAGTGGTGAAAGAAAATCAAAAAAAATTATAGAATTTATTCTCGAATTTGCAAGCATACCTGTTCATGTAATGTACATAAACACCGCAACTAGAACAGTAGGGAATTAATTAGCAAAAACATATCAAATCACTTTGATAAATTTTTTCCATCCACAGAAATATTCAACAATATCTCATGAGAAAATTTGGAAAAGAAATTTTCAAAAAAAATATCTCTATAATAATTTCGAATTCAACATAAGCAGAATGCACAACTGTCACAACCAATTGGCAGCATCACACATGTTATGGTTTCTCCTTTATATAGGGCATAAGTGGCTCTGATACCATTGTACGAAAATCTCGGTGAATGAATCATATACACTCGGTGTGGAAAAAAAAAACTTGTCCAGGACCTTCCCGAAGTCTAGGATCTATATGCCTATACAAAGAAATACCATTAAACCTAGCTGAAAATTCCCAATTCACATACACATTCATAACACATATATATATAGGAATTCATGACATTTACATAAATCAATCATTTATATAATATTCATGTACCTTGTGAGTAGTCTCCTTCATTCTTCAATCTTCTACTCGTTGGGTTGTCACAAACCATAACGACCAAAACAAACCGTCTTCAATGGTATCCACGTAGAGATCAGAGAAACTAACTGAATAAAATTCTTTGATCTGAAAATGGCTAAAATAAAGACAAGGGAGCTAGCTCTCTTCTTTATTCGATGTAGAGTAAAAAAAACGTGGAAGAGAATGAAGAGAAAGAAGAGGAGAAAGAAGAGGAGAGATGGGTGAGAATTGTGAAGAAGAATGCTTACTTCTTTATTTTCATGATTATCATCTTCCTTATTTTTCATTTTTGTCTTTTTGTCATTTAAAGACAATAAATGCATATCTTTTTAAAGAAGTCTCCTCCTCATCCATGTTGCACCATATCTTTTATACATATATATATATATATATGCTAAGGTGGTCTAATCATACAAAGATTGACCTTACCGGGTCTTGGGTGTGGAAAAAACATTAGAGACATGTTTCAGCAATATCGATGTTCGATCTCATGGGGACATATCTCGATCTCATCGGGATCCATTTGGTTCTATTGCTCTCAAAATAATGGATCTCTATCCAAAACCATTTTACAAATCCCCCGAGTCACTCTTATGTGTGTGACCTATTAGGTTCCCGATTATGTTGGCTACTTGGATTAACACGTAATCCAAGCAAGTCATAAGTAGCGTGTAATAACCCATCATCACCCCCAATTAATCAGAAAGTAAATGGATTGATGAACGAACCCATGCTCATCATGAACTATCTCATGAACCCTCCCATAGACTATTGTTGTGTAATTCGTCCTTTCAACATGCTATACCCCACTTGGTTATGAGTATAGGCAAAGTGTCAACTCTTACTAGGCTGACTACGTTAAATCTAGCACAAGAGATATCATTTCTCATCCTGGAACTCATTTCTCTATATGCTAATGAAGGCATTTTTCATGACACATATACTTCGGCCAGAGATTTGCAAGTAATAAGGTCGTGGGTATCATCTTCTGCTATCATAAAAATGGTGAATCCTCTATTAGCTACTCAATTAGCTTAGATTACCTTAAGATAAACCCAATCAGCACCCTATGAATGACCTCTGAAAGGCAACAATGAATGGAGTCAAAGCAAAGAATCAGTATCAAAGAAATCCTTGAGTACCTCAAATTTAAGGATACTTGCACCATTGCTATGATGAGATTATCACTGACGTTAGAATTGGACATCCATGTAATGATCTCATGGTTGGTCATCCAATGTACTTACTACCTCTAGTAAGCATCCACATCTCAACTCTAAACATCTCATGTTTACAATTTTTTAGATCCACTCCTTGATCAAATCAAAGAGTTTGACATGTGCTAGTCTATCCGAATTATCAATGTCTAATCTCATTAATACTATAACTAGGGATAATTTAGATACTGATATAATTACACATGATAGGAATCTTAGTAGTATAATCACATCATAATTTCCTTCATGCTATATAGATCAATATCAATTATAAATAATGAACATCAAATTAATGAAATATGCTTTATTTATTATTGCAAATAAAGTTTGTACATAACTTTGTACAAAACGCACTAAAGGCGATTACCTTTAGGGCACTACTCTAAAAAATTCTTATACTCTTCAAATTTAAGAACCACAAAGTCCACAGGGATAATGAACTTATCTACTTACATCAGAACATCTTCCACCACTCCAAATGGTCTTTACATAAATTGATCAACTAATTAAATTAACATTGATGTTGGCCTGACCTCACTGTGCCCCAATTTTCTGAATATAGACAAAGCATCAGGTTGATACTTGCTCCTAAATTGTAGAAGCACCTTGTGAATTCAAGGTCATCAACCATATAGGGTATTGTGAAACTCCCTAGATCTTTTAACTTAGATGGTTTCTGACTGGTAACTATAGAATTACAGTTGCCAGTTAAAGCTACTGTTTAGTTCTCTTCCCACATATGCTTCTTTGATAGTATGTCCTTTAAAAACTGAACATATTTGGGCATGTGTTCCAAAGCCTCGACAAATGAAAATTTTATTTACAACGTCTTTAATTTTTCTACAAACTTGGCAAATTATGCGTCTAATTTATTCTTTTACAACCACTGGGGATATGGAACTTTGGGTGGGTGTGGTGGAGGAGCAACATAAGGTAGATATTTTTTTATATTCACTTTTGTCTCCTTTTCTTGGTCTTTCCCAACAGGATGAGGGTTTGCAACTTTTGTATTTGTGGGTCGTTCTAGTTCTTTCCCACTTCCAATTGTGATAGCTTTAAGATGCTCCCTCGATTTTGCTTAAGAAGTTCTTAGGAGATTCCCAGCATTTCATGCAAACAGATTGTTTGCCAACTGACTCATTTGAACCTCTAAATGTATGGAGGAGGCATAATTCTTTGTTACTTGTTTGAATCTACCTCCTAGATTCTTTTAAGCATCATTTAGGCTTCCAAGCTTATCCAAGATCTTATATAACTTAGAGTCTATAGAGTTTAGTTTCTCTTATTGGAAACTTGGTGGTCCTTGAGATCTGAATTGACTTCCTGTATTGTTCAACCAAAAGAAGTTATGGTGTTTTTTTCACCTAGGGTTATATGTGTTCAAATAGGGATTGTTCCCTCTACCTCCACCGAACTGTGCACCCATATAGTTAACTTGCTCTACTTCTTGGTCCTTTATCAAGAAACAATTAATAGTGCCATGGTTGTCCAACCGACACAGCTCACACCTTCTCTGAATAGCTTTTACAGAAGCTTAAGAAGAGTCCTTCATATTGTTTAGCTGTTGACTCAAATTGTCGATCTTAGCTTGCATTTCTATTATTTGGTCAACAACTATGGCTCCCTTCTACTATTAGAGGGTTATGTGTTATCTGCTTCACTCATTCATTCATAAATAGCTATTACTGGCCATTTCTTCTAGCAACCCATTAGCTTCGTCAACATTTTTTTGCATAAACGATTCGCCGATGCTACATCTATGATACCACTCATGGGTGGATTTACTCCATTGTAGAAAGTTTGCAAAAGGAATTATTTTAGTAGGCTGTGGTATGGACACCTCCTTTGCAACTCTTAATATCTATCTTATTCCTCGTAAAGTGATATCCCATCACTCTGTTGCAAGTTTGTGATTTCTTTTATCATCTTTGCTGTCTTAGTGAGGGGAAATACTTGTCCAGGAATACATGTGCCAATTGCTCCCACGATGTGACATTTGAAGGGCTCAGTAACTGATACCAAGCTTTTGCTTTATCCCTTAACATGAACGGGAAAAGCCTCATTCTAACAATGTATTCTGACATCCCTTGATATCGGAAGGTATCAATCAAGGAAGTTTACAATATATTCGTTAGGATCATTATTGGTTAGTCCATAAAATTGAATATTTGTTTACAGCATATTCAATAGGGTCGGTTTAATCTCAAAAGAAATGGCTTGAACTGGTGGTTGGGTTATTCCTTGATTGGTAGCATTGAACCCCCGGTCTCATAAAGTCCATGAGGGTTCGTTACTAGTTATCTTTATATCCTCCTTGATTGAGCTATTGCTGAAATTCCTCCGCCATTGGTTCCTCTATTTCTTCTTCTTGGCATTTGGCCCGTCAAATGGCTCGCTAAAAGTGAGTGACGATGAGTGCTAAGGTTTTCGTGATCCAACTTGTAATTTGAGTAAATTAGATGGACACAAGGATGGTGAAAATATTAAGTCAAGAGGACTTTATGATGAGTAATTTTGATGACAATTAAATAATAATAATGTTAGAAAAAAATGAACGTTTTTTATAAGTGTGTTAAGTGTGCAGAAGCAAAGTATAGAACACAGACGCAGAAGGAAACACAGAAGCAAAGTCAGTATAGACGCAAAGTTAAAATACAGACGCAGATGCAAAGACGAAATACAGATGCAAATGCAGTACAGATGCGAAGTCAGTATAAACGCGAAGTTAAAATACAGACGCAAACACAAGACAGACGCAAATACACGCAGACGCAAACACAACACAGACGCAGACACAAACGTAAATACACGCAGACGCAAACACAACGCAGATGCAGACGTAAAGTTAAAATATAGACGTAGATGCAAAGTCAATATAGATGCAAATACACATAGACACAGATGCAGACGTAAAGTCAACACAAATGCAAATACACATAGACGCAGATGCAGACGTGGAGTCAAAATACAGACGTAGACGCAAAGTCAGCACAAACGCAAATACAACGTAGATGTAGATGCAAAGTCAACATAGACGCAAATACAACGTAGACGCAGATGTAAAAGTTAAACATAAACCCAAATACACACAGACGCAGACGCATATGCAAAGACAATACAGACGCAAAGAAGATATAGACGATACCATGAAGATACACTAACACGTTAGACAGTTATTTGGTCAGAGTTAGTTACAGAACTCAACTAAATGACGGTTATCAAGAATCTAGAAGTGGTTATCAAAGGTCAAGAAGCAGTTAGAGATGAAGGCTATCAATATTAGTTGTAGTCGAAGATGTTAAATTTATAAAAAAATCTT
>JANZXP010010989.1:467-14157 GCA_027576715.1 Erythroxylum flavicans
ATAGAACACTATTCCAAATACAATCTACCCCATCAAATAAATCCACACAGAACGTGAAAAATTATCAACTATCGTCAAAAAATAATGAGATCCATAGGAAGTGGCAACACGGTAAGCACCTCAAACATCACAATATACCAATTCAAAATATTCCAAAGCATGACTATTACTAATACCAAAAAAGATCCTTCTTCAACAAAGATCCTCCGTCATAAATCAGACAGAGTCATCCTATTGAGAATGTGATCAATAAGATTAGTGATAGAAGGAAAACAAGAGAATGAAATATAATAGATTACCCGAAACTTGCAAGGCTTATATGTTATACTTCTTCATTTGAACTAAAGACTGTAAAAGAAGCATTGCAAGATTTAGTTTTAACCATAATTTAAATTTTTTTCATTTTTCAAAAAAAAAAGAAGCATCGCAAGATGAATTCTATGTTGCTACAATGCAAGAAGAGTTGACACAGTTTGCTTGAAATGATGTATGGGATTTGGTGCTAAGGCCATTGAATATGAATGTGATTGAAACCAAATGGGTGTTTCGTAACAAAACTGATGACAGAGGTAATGTGACGAGAAATAAGGCCAGGTTAGTTTCTCAAAGATACTCTCAAATTAGAGGCATTGATTTAAAGAAACTTTTGACCCAGTAGCAACGCATTAGTCAATTAGACTTTTTTTTGCCATAGCATGTGTGAAAAGATTCAAACTTTATCAAATGGATGTGAAAAATGCCTACAAAAAGAAGTATATGTTAAATAGAGAAAGGGTTTCATTGATTTGGTACATGTTGATCACGTATTCAACCTCAAAAAGGCTCTTTACGGTCTTAAGAAATTGCCAAGGACTTGGTATGAGAGACTCACTCAATATATACTCAATCAAGGATCTTAACAAGGTAGCATAAACAAAGCTTTATTTTTTTAAAAATGCAGATCTGATTTGATGATTGCACAAATATATATTGATGATATAGTGCTTGGCTCCACTCATCCGAAGATGGTGGATGGTTTTGTAAAGATGATGGCAAACAAGTTTGAGATGAGTATAGAGGAAGAATTAAAATTTTTCTTGGGAGTACAAATTAAGTAAATGAAAAACGGTAGCTTTGTGTTGCAAACCAAATATGCAAAGAATTTGGTGAAATAATTTGGGCTTGAGAATGTACGTCATGCTAGAACACCAATGAGTGTCTCACCAAAATTGAATAAAGATGATCATGGAAAAAATGTTGATGTGAGTCTATATAGAAGCATCATTGGGAGTTTGCTATATCTAACCGTGAGTTGAACGGATATTCGTTATACCATGGGAGTGTGTTCTTACTATCAATGCAACTCCAAAGAGTCTCACTTGATAGCAGTAAAGCGAATCATTAGATACATAAGTGGTACTTTAAAGTTTGGATTATGGTACTCATGTGATTTGACTTTTTATTTCGCTATTTATAGTGATGTGGACAGAAAAAGCACATCTAGGGGTTGTTTCTTTCTTGGAAATAATATGATTTCATGGTACAGTAAGAAACAAAATTCCATCTCATTGTCCATAACAAAAGCAGAATATATTGCAGCCGGTAGTTGTTGTTCTCAACTTTTGTGAATAAAGCAAATGTTGGAAGACTATGCAGTTGCTCAATATGTTTTGATTGTTATGTGTGATAATAAGAGCATTATAGACATCTCTAAAAGTTGGGATTTGCATTCAAGAACCAAACATATTAATTTGAAGTATCATTTCATTCGAGAGTTAGTGGAGACTAAAGTTCCAATTCTTTCCTATGTAACAACTAAGAAGCAATAAACCAATATTTTTATGAAACCTTTTGGCTCCATTAGGCTGAATCTCTTTGTGGGCTCTGGGACTATATGCTTTGCGAATTTGAAGTATATTGTAGTTTATTATTCTAAAAAAAATCAAACACATCCTCCCACCTCCTTTATTTTTGAAAAATTACTTCCCTCCAAACACCTTTTTCCCCTTTTCTTCATTTCTGTACCCACTTTCTTGGCGCTCTCTCCATCGCACACCACTGCTACCTCTCATCATCCCATCTCACCGCTATCTCCATAGGCATCTTTCTTCTCCCAAAGCATCGACAGTGAAGCCCAAATGCCCAATGTCTTCTCATCTTTTGGAGCGATCATCAGCAGCTTCTCCTTCAAGAGCTCGTCCTCAACCACCACCCATAGTTGAGCCACCTTGTCGCTTAAGCCGTCTGTGACAAAATCCACCTCGAGCGTTGCTGACCACTAGTACTTGGTCATCTTGGTGGTAGCTATTGTGTTTCCTGATCCTCTTTCCATTTTAGTGTTTCCGTCTGATGACATTGATGTTTAATGGGTTTTATCTCATCTTATTGCAAAATCATCTGTTGACGATTCTTCATCTGCTTCAAAGGATGCCAATTGTTGCCTTCTGTGCCTCTAATCTATCATAAAAGTATTTTGCTATTCATAACCTTCTGTTAGTTCATTAGTTACCAAGTACCCATATAGTGACTGTGTATCTTGCCTAGGCCAAGTTTGTGTACTGAGGTTATGCTTACGACTGTTATTAAACAATAATCATTATTAGGTTTTCCTTATTTGATTACTCAATTTTTGCATGTATATGGTGTCTCTTGTGTAGATTCTGCTATACTTGAGCCTGTGTCCTTTATGAATATCTCTCCTCGGATCCTAAATGTCAATAAGCAAGCTCGGGTGATCGATTTGCCATACTCCTCGTCTAGGTCATCCTCACAGTCTGCTGCATCAAATGCAAATACACATGTTGCCTTATTTACTGAAATCGATCAGATTAAGGGTATTTTTCAAGTGGGTATTACTGAACTTCAATAACTTAAATAACAAGTTCTTCATTTTGCTCCGTCCAGTGGTTCTTAGCCTCTTTTGGCATTCCTTTGGCCCAACGGGTATATAGGAACTTGTTTATCACTGTTATTGCTTTGTTGATGACAGTTATGATTGACATTTAATTTGACATTATTTAGATTTCTATTATTATGATTGTTGAATTTAGGGGGAGTTTCCATTTCTCTTATTCAGGGGGAGATTTTGATGTGACAAATAATGCCGAAAAGAGGTAGATTGTTAAGAAATTTTATTTTGGACATTATTGTATTTTGATATATTTGTTAAATATTTTGTGATAAGAAGTTGACTTGGTATAGGATTGCACTATCTTGGATATTTCTAGAAGTTAAGATAGTATGGAAGGAAGGAATCCTAAATGAGATAGAATCCTAAATAAGATGGGATTTGTTGGAGATAAACATGTAAGAGATTTATCGAAGATTAACCGATTTTTGGAAACTACATTTTTTCAGATTTATGTGAAGAAATAAGCGGCCCATCTATCAATTTTTGTAGCTATGTTTCTTTGTGCTTTAATTACATGATCTATCTATTGATTCTTTGTTGATACTGTGTGTGGAGTTCTCGGTGATCAACTTAAAAGGTTCACAACATATTTTTGTTGGATGACTCCCCAAGCTTATGTTTTAATGCGGCTTCACACATAAGAGAGTGTTTTATGATGCAAAGTGTTTTTTTTGTTTCTTGTAATTCTTGATTTAATCACTTGAGATATTATTTTCTTTATTTTATTCATTGTTTCAAAATCCTTTGTTACATGAGGTGGTCATGCTATTAGGTGTGAGATAACTTTCAAAGATGTGAGTATGAGTTGTAATGCCCTAAAAATCTCAATTTCATAAATAATAATTTTTGGGTCGTTAGTAGTATATCCCAAGGTGAATAGTGACACTCGGGACTCAAACTGCATTTTACTTTATTTGACATTAGATAATATTGTTCAAAGAAAACTCGAGGATCAAATTAAAGCTCCAAACAAGTTCTATCAATTTTTGCAGCTACATTTCTTTGTGCTTTCGTGAACAATTATATGATCTATCTATTGAGTCTTTGCTGCTGCTATGTGTGGAGTTCTTGGTGATCAACTTAAAAGGTTCACAACATATTTTTGTTGGATGACTCCCTAAGATTATGTTTTAACGCGGCTATACATATTAGAGAGTGTTCTATGACTCAAAGTGTTTGTTTTTTGTTTCTTGTAAGTCTTGATTTAATCACTTGAGATTTTTTTTCATTCATTGTTTCAAAATCCTTTGTTACATAAGGTAGTCATGCTATTAGGTGTGAGATAACTTTCAAGGGTGTAAGTATGAGTTGTAACACCCCAAAAATCTCAATTTCATGAATAGTACTTTTTGAGTTGTTAATAGTATATCTCAAGGTGAATAGTGACATCCGAGACCCAAACTGTATTTTATTTTATTTGGCATCAGATAATATTGTTCAAAGAAAACTCGAGGATCAAATTAGAGCTCCAAACAAGTTTGTTTTGAGGCTTTGATCAAGAGTTGACTAATGGTTAAAGTTTGACCCGAGAAAGGGTGAAACTATTAATGAAAATAAATGATATTAATTAAGGTCTTTAAGTCAAGTTGATATATTTCTTATGGGTATTTTTATTGAGAAAAAGAGAGAATGGATTAAAAGATAAAGTTAATTTTGGTTGTAAAAAAAGAATTGGAAAACTTTTAATAAGGGACTACATGGCATTTTTGTCAACTACCCATTCTCTTCTTCTCCAAAACCTTGTCAAGAATATCTCCCTTCTTTCTTCTCCATTTTTCTTTCGTTTCTTTCATTTTCAAGCCAATTTTCTTTAGTTTTAAACCCCAAATCACCTATTAAACACTAAATCATCAACCTAGGGTCCCTAAACTCACCATATCAACAAAAAAATTAGGAAAAGATGAAAAAAAGGTATATGGGTACGTGTTCTTGATGAAGAGTACCAAAAAAATTATAAGGTAAGTTAAGGGAGTTTTGATTGTTTTTAGTATATGATTATGGTATAGTTGCATGCATTAATGAACAAAATGCATGAAATTGAATTTGTTATGCAATATTATGAAGATAAAGAAGATGAATTGAAGGAGAGAGAGAAAGAAAAAGAGAAGGAATAAGGAATTGATGATGAAATTGAAGTTTATGGAAGTTTAATTTGAAGATTTGGACATTAATTTGGTATGTGTTCTTGCAATTCTACTTTTTCCTAAAAATTGTGCATTAGAAAATTTAGGGTTTTTAAGTAAAATTAGGGGTTTATGAAATTATTGTTAAAAATATTTAATTGGTTGTTAAATGAAGTAGTATATGTGATTAATTGAGATTTTGGACTAATAATTTGTTCCCTAATTGGCATACATTATGTTTGAATTGAGAAACTTGATATGCGTGTTATTTTTGACTAATTGGTGAGAAAAATATGTCTTGAATGTTTTATGAATTAAACTAAAACTAATAACGGAAGAAAAAAAAGACATTTACTTTGGCCGAATATGAAATAACTTGAATTGGTTATTATGAGCTTTTATTATGAAATTTCAATGGAATTTCATTAGATTTGAGTTAGTAAAATAGATAGGAATTGGAGAAATGTGATAAGGTTGGCATGCCAATTAGGGAGTTAGTAGCACTGCATCATGATATATGTTACCGGACTGTATGACTCTAAGAGCTTGGTTCTGGTGTAAGACATTTGATTTATGTTATGAACTACATGGCTCTAAAAGCTCAGTTCCAATATGAATGTATATAAAAAAAATAGTTCGTATGGTTCTGAGAACCTGATCTTGCATTTTTTAAAAATCTCGCTTATCTGGCTCTATAATAAAATTTCGTCGCATTTTACTTTAGGGAAATTACAGAAAGTAGATAAATGCATGATTAATGATCAAAGAACTTCAAATGAAAGTAGTTGTTGAATGTACAATTTATTGATCATTGTGTAATTAGATATAAATTATTAAAATAGATACATGTTTGTATTTCATAACATGATTTTAAATGCCTATTTATGCTTTAAAATAAATGAAGATATTTATATGTGAAAAATATTATATATTATGCATGTTATGGATGACTGAATTGAATTGAATAAGAAATGGAATTGCTTGAATACGACTAAGCCTATAGCTTAGTGTGTGGATTTTCTTTCCGCACGTAGGTTTTGAAGAGAATTAGAAGAAAGTTGTGGTAGATCTACTACAAGACAAAAGTCATATAAAGGATCTCGAAAGATTTAGAGGTGGATGTACTATAAATTTTTATTTTGTTTTTGGTTATGACATGTACATATAAAGAAATGAGGATCTTACAAGATTTTATTGTGAATTATATATGAATAAATGAAAGTTATGTATGAAATCTGGTTTAGATGTGTTGAAATGTATTGGAGGATGGGTAAATTATTTTGTCTAAGAGTTTGACATGAAGATGGATAGTTAATTAACACGTATGAGAAGTGTATTGAAGTTTCTTGCAGGAGGTTTTAAGTAAATATAGAGAAAACTCTATCTAAATTTTTATAAAGTGAATAGTAATTGATAGATTAATAAGGTTTTAAATAGCAAATGTTTTAATTTGAAGTATTAGGTAGTTAAGATTATGGTAACACTCGGTATGCCGATTTTATTATCGGGTATTGGGTGTTACACATATGGCCTTATTATGAATGTTAATACTTTGTTTCAGATATCTAATGAAGTTACTAATGAAGTTAGGTCAGAATATATTGTTCAGTTTATTATTGAAAATGATTATGCTTTTAAAGCAGTTGGAAGAAGATTGCAAAAAAAGTATAATTCTTTTTATTAGACTCCTTGTGCTACACATTGCATTGACTTAATGTTGAAAAATATAAGAGATGTTAGGTATTTTCCTATTATTAATGAGATTGGATAGAAAGTAAAAAAAGTAACTAAGTTCATTTATAATCGTGCATGTGTCCTGAATTTAATTAGAAAGGATTTCACCAACGGTAGGAATTTATGTCACTTTGCATTACAAGATTTGCAACTAATTTATTATCAAGTTAGTGTTTTTTTTTATGAAGAAGGAATTGAAGCAAATGTTTACAAATGATAAGTAAGTTGCATCTCAACATACTAGGTCTAATATTGAATTGGAGGTTTTTAAATTATACTTGAAGACCATAAATTTTAGTCTCAATGTCAATTTATTATCTGAGTTTGTGAGCTTTTGATGAGGATACTTCGTATGTAAAATAGTGACAAGAAGACAACAATAAGTTATTTTTATAATTTCATAGAGAAGACGAATGAAGCAATCAAGACCAATATGAAAAATAAATCTTCTTTATAAATGCCTTATCTTGCAGTCATTAATAAGATATGAGAAAGACAACTTTACTCTCTATTGTTTGTAAATAGGACATTTTTAAATCCTAATTTTATTTCAGACTAAGTTTTACAAAGAAAGATGAAGTTAATAGGAGATTGCTATTAACTATTACAGCAATCGTTGCCTATGAGAAGATACAAGATTTCTTAAGCTCAAAAATGGAGATCTATAAGGATGCTTCTGGTGATTTTAGGATGTCAATTGTTATTCATCAAAGAAACAAACTTGATTTGGGTATGTTTAACTTTTGTTACTTGTTGAAAATTAATAATCACTTTATTTTGTTTATAATGCTACTTTTGTTATCTTATAGTGGCTTGGTGGGACCAATTCAAAAGTGATGTTTTAAAATTGAAAAGGTTTTTAATTCTAATTTTGAATCAATGTGTAAGTACAACAAGGTATGAAAGGAATTAAAGCATATTTAAATTCATCGATCCATTAAAAAAAAGGAATAGATTGAAGCACAAAAGATTGAATAACTTGATCTTTGATCGATATAATTTAACATTTTAAGAAAGGTATGTTATTATCATGATTAAGTTGGATATAATTTCTTAATTATTTTATTTTATTTTTACTAGAACTCTTAATGAAGCTAACAGTTATATAGATCCAATTTGTCTTAACCATATCAATCTTTTAACAAATTAGGTTTATGAGGAACTCAATTTGATGGATTAGAGTGACTTGGAAGATAATCTTAGGTAGAAAAGTATTAACAAGTTTTCTGGTGCAATGAATTTGGATGATGATGACGATGAGAATTTTGTACCAAATAAGAATAGAGGTCAATGTGATTAGAGTGTTTATTCAACAAAATGAAGTTTAAAGTTTTTATTTCTCTTCTTCGTTTAATTCCACTTATATTTGATGTATATATTAACTTCTATATATGCAATATAAATATAATTATAAATATTTTTATTTCAAGTTTTACTTTTAATTGGTCATTTCATTTGCATGAATTCTTTTTATAAATTATAATAGTTAGAGAGTCACTGATATTTGTTTTTTATTTGATATTTTGGTGTAATTATTATTTATTATATGATTAAATTGTAACATTTTAAATACTTTAAATTATCATTAATTCTATATTTGTATGGTGATTAAATAATCTTTTTATATTAATTTTAGTTATTATTTATATGTGAAATATATGTGAAAAATAATATTAATAAAAATAAATAGATTGTTATTATTTCAAATTTCTATTATTATTATTATTATTTTTGTAAACAGAGTTAAAGTAAAATTATAAACTATATAATGCAATATTTATAATAGTATTGGGTATTATCCAGTATTGGTATAGTATCTCATTAAAATCAAATATATTATCAATACCGATATGGTATTCATAACATTACTATCACCACCACCATGCTAAAAAAGTACTGGCAACAACAGCGTATTCAATTTTTTTTAAGTAATCTTGAGAATATTTAAAAGACTTTAATTCGATGCCCCTTAATATTTTAAGAATCTTAAAGAATTTACATTTTAAGACATTTTAGAGGCTCCCGTACCACTTAAGTCACCTAAACGGTGATAATTGGAAACTAAATGCAATCAAAATAATTTAATCATTCGACATTTCTAATCCTTTTTATTTCAATTATAGAGAGACATGGTATCTTGATCTTCGCTCATCAACTAAAAAATATTAATTTTCTTTCACACAAATATAGATTCAACGAAGTAAACATTTTCACTGATGCATGCTCGCGTATTACTTATCTAGTACATCATCACACCCAGTTCGAAATTCCGCAATAAAGCGGAGTGTACGAAAATTTGATAGTACGCAGTCTTACTCCTACATAGTAGAGAGGTTATTTTCGGTAGACCCGCATACAGATGTGAAAATAAAAGAGCGATGTAGATTAAACAGTAAATAAGTAAAATTGACACGTTAAATTATTATGTAAATAAAATTACAATAAATATATAAATAAATAAAATAAAATATAACCAAAGGATATACTTGAAAACAAAATATAACAAGAAGATAAAAAATATAATAATAATAATAATAATAATAATAATAAAAAGTACAGAGTAGTTGATATAAGGTTAAAAAAGATATTAAAAAAATAATTTGGCAAATGTACTTGATAAGCTGTAAACTTTGGCTTATACCTAGTATGCTGCAAACGTCTGCTCACTATTTTTAAAGTCGTGCCTGTCAACTTTACAGCTCTGTATCATTCTAATTTTATCATGAGGTATCGATATTCAAAGACAACAAGATAGATATACAAAGAACATTATATTACATGTTGAGAGTGTGAAGAATTAGAAGTTCGTAAGATTTCATGTTGGAGCAAAGAAAGAAAACTTGTAGGAATATTTTACCTGAAATTGTAGAGAGCCTAAGAAGAAGAAGAAGTTCAAGAAGCGATCCACAAGAGAAGAATAGGTTTATTTATACACAAGAGGATATCCATAAAACCAATCACCTTACTGTGCGGGTTAGTTAGTAATCTTCCTAGAGAGCTAATATTACTAGAGACCTCCAAAATACTAGAGGACCAAAGATTTACATGTATAGAGAGCCATGAAATTCCTGTAAAGATCTTAACTTTATGTTCTCTTTTCCTTACTTATGGCCATGATGATGCTATTTCATCTTAATAGGAGAGTAAGTATCAAAAAAAAAATTCCAATCCTTCCTTTTGTTTAAAGCCTTTAATCACAAGTTTTGCCTTGAACCTCTCAATAGTTCCTTCAGGTCTTAATTGCTTTTGAAAAATCCACTTACACTCTAAAGGCTTACATCCTCGAGGTAAATCAACAAAAGTTTTATTAGATATGATTGACTCTAACTCAGATATGATTGACTCCAACTCACTATCTATAACCTTTCCAAATTTCATAAGCGGTTTGATCTAGTTTCTTATAAGGGAATCTATTTAGAACATAACAAGTTGAAAGAATAGCTTCCTCTTATATAAAATCAGGTAATCTTGAGGAAATCAACATTGCATTCATTATGTCCTTAAGAGTTAAATTTTTCCTCTCAACTATTCTATTTTGTTCAAGTGTATAAGGGGCTGAAAGCTCATGAATTATACCAAAATTTTGCCACAATAATCAGCAAAGAAATCAATACTATACTCACCACCTCGATCAGACCTTAATCTCTTAGTTTTCCTTTCCAATTGTTTTCAACCTCAGCTTTACATTTCATTAGTGATCTTAGGTAATTACGTAGAAATTCAAGAATTTCATGCAATTATTTTTTCGCAACACGTGACAAGTTTAACGGATGGATACATCATCTCGAAAATCATCCATTACTAGGAATGGATCAAAAGATGCGAAGCACAAAGAGGAAAGGACTTGTTAAATGTTAAGTTAGTGCCTATTTGGATGAGCTTATATCAGTAGAGTTTTTGTCAGTAGAGTTTTTCTGAGAAGACCTTTTCTAAAAAACTAGTTGACTGTTTGACTGTCATTTAAAAAAGAGTTTTTTTTAAGAACTTCATGCAATAGACTGTTTGGCAACATAAAAATAAAAAGTACTTTTAATTTTAATTATATTTTATTTTGTAATAAAAATTATTTATGTATATAAAAATTATTTAAAATATATTAAACAATATACAAAGCACAATATATTAATTGTTATATAATTTTAAACTATATGAAAGATAAATAAAAATATATCTAATCAAATCTTTTGTATGAATTATAACATAAGTAAAACTAATATAAAAAATAAATATTAAAACATATAAAAAATTCAAATAATATTATATAAATCTCAAAATAAATGTGAAGATTTGTTTGCGGGTATTGTGAGAATTATGTGTAAAACATAAGAGTAAAAGGGACTAAAAAATAGTCCCATTAATTGATATGAAAAATCTACCTGAAAAAGTACTTTTTTGAGAAGCTACAAATTTGAGCTTCTTAAAAGCTGTATTTTAGCTGCTAAAAAAGCTATATCTACTAGAAAAGTGCTTTTTCAGTTTACAGTTAAACACTCATTTTTTTTTAAAAAAAATTTTACGATAAAAAAAAAGGTGTTTATTCACCCTCCAAAAGCTCAACCAAACAGGCACTTAATCTTGTAGAACCAATCTAGTAAATTGTAGCAGAATTTACCATTCATCAACGACATGGATAATACCTAATTTATGGCTTTAACTGAATTTTGCAACAGAATTTAGGCTTGCAGAAGATGTAGCAGATTAAAAAACTACGCATAAGTGGACGATTATGATATGAAAACATAATTACATTAAAGTTCCACTGATTGACGGCATTCTTCAAAAGCTTTGCTAAACTGAAGTTTCTTAGTGGGTCAAATTAGATTGACAACATTTTTGCATGTCTTAACCATTAAACAACTAAATTAAATTTTGCAGATCATGTTGGATGTATAAAAAGTAAAAACAATTACGGGCTGAACTTCGGTATATTCATTATGGAATTCATAAAAGTCATATCATATATAGCAAATCCTTTTGTAATGTCAGATATTGAATTATCCGTACAGTCAAGTTTCATTAGTAGATTCAGTGAAATAGTACCACCCAAAAATGATGACTAGTCTGAGGAATAATAAGCAACCCGTCAATGGATATGCGTCATACTTCTACCATTAAGCTGAGTACATTCAACTCAATAACCTATATCCTATATGAGAACATGACAAATATAAGGTATAAGCCTAAAAACAGATTAAGCAATCTAACTATAGTTTTTATGAGATGTAAATCAGCATAAAGAAATATTTAGCATAAGCTTACGATAACACCACCATATCCAATATCAACAGTTAGTAACAGTAGCGTCAATGGCATCAGTATCTTGAAAGATATCCAATGAAATACCCTCTGACTGCAGCTAGTTTAAGGACTCGAACCAATCAGATTCAGGAAATGAAGTGCACAATGAAATAATCAAAAAATACGAAGAGAACAGCAGCAAAAGCAACCTGCATTTCAACTAATGCAGCAAAAAGAACACAGTAATTTTCAACCAACAGTAGCAATTCTGAAAAAAATAGCAAAAATAGAAAATATCTAGACAAAGAACAAGCAGAACAACACAATTTTCGATAATAATAGTAATGCAACGAATGTTTCCGGACTTAGATTGTTAGCAAAAATAGTAAAAATAATTAAATAGAAACGACTTATCTGAATGCATGGTATCGTGAAAAATTACTGTCCTAAGACGAAAATTTTCCTTCTACGATACAGCAGGACAACGAGATCCAACCCTAAGATTAAACACCTCCTTCACCAGCTTCGGTATACTCCGAAAGGTAGAATAAGAACTATCTCCGGAACTGAAGAAAAGACAAAACATAAGAGGAAGAATGCAGCAAAAAGATGTTCGTCGTATGAAGCAATACGTGAGAAGCAAGAAAAACCGAAGAAATGTATAAGATGTTGTATACGGAGAAAATGAAAAGCAAGACAGCTAGAGAAGAGAAGAAAAACCAGAAGAACAAAAGAGTGTATCGTATATATAGAAGGAGAGGAGTGCTTCATACGTTAACTGGTAATTAAGACATTAAAATACATTAACATATTATGATGAACGTTGCATAATAATGGAGGTAATAACGTCATGAACGTTATTGATAATAAAAGGTAAAGCGTTAGGAACATTAATAATAATAAAGGGATGGACGTTATAGTAACTGATAAGCAAATGTTCCAAGTTTTGGAACAATCACCAACACAAGGTTGCACACTCGAGCATAAGAGTCATACAACAAATTCTTATGTTTTAAAAATTATTACTTTATCTCCTATGATGTTATTTAACTATCACACAATTATTTTTATCATATTTCGTTAGTTTCTTTTTTTTTTTAACTTTGGCTGCGTTTGGTGAACAAGGAATCAGCTACTTTTTAGCTGATTTAAGTTTTTCAACTATTTGACTATTTTAAACAACTAAAATTCTTATTTGGTAGGAAGATGGATAAGTAGCTGATTTATCCCAAATAGCCAAATTTTAAAAAGCTATATCATACCAGCGTTTTAAGATTTAGCTGATTATGTACAAGTGAAAAATCAATTACACCCTCTTAAATAAATAAAACTATATATTAATTAATTTTTGCAAGTCAATTTATGCCTAATTACAATTAATTAATTATGCATCACACTATGTTATGCTTATGAATTATGCACGAAACATTTGTAAATTTTTTGTAAAATTTAATTTTTGTTCTATTTTTATTATTGTCAAAATTTTATTTTTTAAAGAAATTAAAATTTTAATTGTGACCTTATAAATTTTTTTAAATCATGTCCTTATAAGTCATTCTTAATTTATTAAATAACAAAATTCATACTTATTATATGAAAAATATAAATATGATGTAGCTCGCTACATTATTCATATTAATAGAAAATTTAACGTTGGATTATTATTATTATTATTATTATTATTATTATTATTATTATTATTATT
>JANZXP010011027.1:0-14155 GCA_027576715.1 Erythroxylum flavicans
ATAAAAGTTACTATTGATTTCATTTTCTGTATCAAATGATTATAAAAACAAAGTGGAACGTTTTAGTTACTGATTTTCTGTACTTTATGTTATGTTAAAAAAAATTATATCCACTGTTTGATTGTTTAGTAATTTGTTAAACCACCCTCACGGGGCACGGACTCGGATATCACTGTCGATATCGGGTTCGGGTCCAGCGGGAGTGGGGTGATACAAGAACATGGTTTTCTCTACTATCTTCTTCTTGTTTCTACTAAAACTCATCTTACTCCCTCATTAATCTTGAGATGATCTTGCATGCATGAGAAGAAAATACTGGTCTTTGGGGCATATGACAGTAAAAAAATTTTGTGACTAAATCGGGATGGATAGCTTATGGTGTTGATGATGAAGTTGTGCTAAAATATGATGGATGAATTGGTCACGTTTCTTTTTTCTGGATGCATGAAAAATAGTAGTTTATAGAATGTTATATGGATTATCTAAGTTAGGATTGGCAGTGTAATTAGTGAGAAATTCATGCTAAAGATAGGTGTTAACAAGATGCTTTATATTCTAGAAAGTTAGAGATGTAAAAGAGGCTACAAAAAGGAAACTGTTAATGATTAAGGTGAGCCAAATTTGGGAGCCTTAGTGTAATCAATATGAATGCTAAATTAACCTAAAATGAAGTAGCTTTAAGGATCATGAAATAAGGAAAAATTCAAGTGTTAGTGATGTTTCTAAGTATGTGAAATTCAGGGAGAAATAAGGAAGAAAGATAGTGCACGATCGTGACACTTATTCCACGATTATGGCCTATTAAACTAGCTTCTGTTACAATCATGGCAAGGTCCACCATGCATAGTTCTAGAATGATAATTTCAATTTTATGTACTAGTTGAACCATCTGATGAAAAGTCACTCTAAATTAGTGTATTTGGAATTGATTATTGTTTGGAATGAACCTTGTTTGTTATTTGATTAATTGGATAAGAGTTTGATAGGTTAGGTTATTAATTGAAGTCATATCATAAAGAATGGACTGTTTTGATATCTATGTATCCAAATCTGGACATTATGAGTTGTCAAAGGAATAAAATTGTTATTATGAATGCAAACATGATCTTAAGGATATGAGTAATATGTACTAGGCATGAATGAATGAGCATTGAAGAACATGAGATAGTTATGAATGAGAATTGGGTAATTGTATGAATGTATATTGTTAAAAAATTTTGGTGAACACGATTGATGAAGTTTTAATAAATCAAGTTTACTTAAGGTATAAACCTAATTGCAATCAAGTTATATACAAGCTTTAATGTTTTAATGATCGAAATATTTGTATAAAAATACATACTAAAAAAGTCAATTGAGCATGCATAGAAAAGTGACACATATACATGTGCATAATTGTATATTCATATGATGAAAGAAACTAATGATTTGTGAATTACATGTGTATTGCATGATGATAAACGTGTAAGGTAATTGTCTACATCCAGACATTGCTGGAACATCTAAGTAATAGCTTTTCTAGAGCGTACTGTGAGTTAACCTAGATGTGTAAACTCAACTGTATATGCTTCTTTGAGAATTGAATGTTTAATCTAAAATCTGTGTACGATTGATTGATGAATGCTAAAATTAGATACATAAAATGAGTACACTGAAATGAATGCATGGCATATGAATTGATGAATCTCATTACATTGAAATGAATGATCAGATAAAGGAGATGTGGCCAGAGTGATCAATATAGGAAAGGATCTTTAAGCTCAGGATTGTGAAAAAGAGCCTCAGGCTCAGTTGATATGGACTCAGTGTTTGTGATGGATAAGGGTTAAAAATGAGCACAATATCCACAATAGATACGGGATAGTAAATTGAGTTGTTAGGCATTTGGTCACAACAAAACAAAAGTAGGAACGGATATACATGTGCATTTGCATATACATCACTACATGTATCATATGATTGAATTGAATTATTGAATTATTTGAAATAGTGAAATGCAATTGAAGTTAATGGATAATGTGTTATAATGTACTTGTGAAAATATGATGAACTTGATGCACTTGTTGAAGTATGATGAAATGTGATATGGTATTCAGTACTGGATGATATGATATATTTATTTTTAGGATAAGACTTAAGTGGATACATCGATGATGGTTCACTCACTGAGTTCGCAAACTTATCAAAATTACAATGTTGTTTTCAGGTCCAGGAGAGATCTAACTAATCTAGATGGAGTATAACCTCTACACTTAGACATGAGTTAGTGGTCAGCATCAATTATACCTACAGATGTCTCTAGCTTTTTGCATCACGAATAACATTGCCACTTTCTCTTGTTGATAACAAGCTTACATTATGTCTTTTGAATATTCCAAAAATCGTAATAATATGGAAGGCATTTTTCGAAAACAAAGTCAGATTTTAGCAAATTATTAATTAAAAAGCCTTTGAGCTATATGATTTTATATGTAAAGTGGGAAAATCTTTTAAAATTTTTTCTAACTTATCATTTCAGTAGAGTATAGCCCTACATATCTTTTGATATTTTCAAGAATATGCTCTATTAGAGTGGTATGCTACACTTATCACCTCACTTAAGTGTGTATTAGCTTGTTAGTTCATCTGTACATAAGTAAAGAACTCATATATATATCATCTATTAAGCCTTCGGTCACAATCGTAGCCTATGAGCCATGATTGTAGCCTACTTAATTGATAACCATGTACACTTTATTTTTCATCTGATCATTGGCATGGGTGACCTTTAGATTTCTGGTTATTTTAGGCACTTGAATTAACTCTTAATCATAGCAAATCATAGATGGTTTCATGCCACTTGAATTAACACTTAATCAGAGCAAATCACGAAGGATTTCATGATGTCAATTTACTAGAGTATAAGGGGATTAACACATGAACTCTTCAATATTTAATTATCCGACTTATGAACCTTTCCATAAATAATTACCATGTAATTCATCCCTTCACCATTCTATACCCCACTTGTTTCAGAGTATGGGCTATTTGTCAACTCCAAATAGACTACCTACATCACATCAGTCCAAGAGATGTTAGTTCTTGTCCTAGGATCTCATTACTCTATGTGTCATTAAAGACTTTCTTTGTTACACATAACTGCATTGGCCGGAGACTACTGAGTAATGACCCCGACAAGAAGTCGTGGGTATCATCTCCTTTTATCGGGCATAATAGCCCATTTTCCATAATAAGTATTAGAGCCTTAGATTGTTGAATATAAGTCAAATCATTTTAGCATTCATGAAATGCATTTCACTTAAATGTATATCAATAGCATACACATATGAATTATGATTTCAAACGTATTGCAAAAATTGTATATGCATTAAGTTGACATATTCTGGGGTATAAAGGTTTTAAATGATCATTATGTAAATTGTGTGTTATTTATATCTTGAATTTTGGTTTGGAAGGTTAAAAGTAGTAAATTTGGAATTAATTGTTACCATTAGAAAAGTGATAAATTAAAATGTATATTTAGACCAGAAAAATGCCAAGTGGCAAGACAAATTAACACATAGAAAATTAGGATGACTAAGCTATAAAATAAGTGACAAATGTCAAAAATATATGAGTGACATTTGGCATATATAATTAATTAAAAAATGGCAGCAATGATTGAGTGACAAATGGACTAGTAACTAGGTGACATTTGGTAGCTTATGGAGGGGATAGGTTATTTACATGCTTAGGGACATATGTTAATGTAATATGGTGACATCTAGCATCTGTTGTGTAACGTTTTTACAGGAGTTGCTTCAGCCTTTGTTCATTCTTCTTCTCTTCTTATCTCTTACCATTGAAACTTGCTTCTATCTCCCATTCATGTGTTTTTCTTGAAGCTATGATAAATTACCAACCAAATACATATGTTTTTACCCCTTCACAAAATAGCTAAAGAACCTGATTATTGTTGTCTTTTACTATAGTCCCAAACCATCCAATTTCCACCTTGAAATTGGAATGATTTTGCTTGCATGGAGGGCTTAGTATACTTGAGGAATTGAACTAGAATTGGAAACTAAATAAGTAAGAAAAGTGTTGCTCTTTATTGTATGTTATGATTGAAAGATTATGGTGATTAAATTGGGATAGATTACATATGATGTTGATTTTGAAGATGTGCTGGAAAGTGGAGAATGAATGGATACTTTTTTGATCTGTTTTTTCATGTACAAAAATAGTAGTTTATGGACTGTTGTATGGATGATTTAAGTTGGGATTTGAAGTATAATTGACAAGGAGTACATGCCAAATATAGGTGTTATCAAATCTAGAAAAATTATAGTTGTAGGTGTGTTTGTAAAAAAATGAATGTTAATGACATAAGTGAGCAGAGTTTAGTAAGCCTTATTGTAACCGATGTGGAAGTTAAATAAACCTGAAATGAAGTAACCTTAAAGAACATGAGATTTGGAGAATTTTACAAGTTAATGATGTCTCTAAGCTTGTAATATTCGTGAGGTACTGAAGGTCATAGAGTTACACACATTAGTGATGTTGATGACAAATTCTGAAATTTTAATTTCATTATTGTATACATGTTGAACTAGCTGAGAAATTTCACTCTAAGTTAGTATATTTGGAATTGATTAATGTTAGGAATGAGCCTAGATTGTTGGTTGAATAAGTTGTTAAGAGCTTGATGACTTTATGTAGTTGAGTGATATCATAATCTAAGGAATGGACTATTTTCATGTGGTTGAGTCCAAATCAGGAAATTCTCATTTGTTGAAGGAATAAATGAGGTCTTTTAATACAAACATGATCTTTAGGACATGAATAACATTTATAAAGTATGGATGAATGAGTATTGAAGCACATAGGGTAATTATGAATGAGAATTGGGTAAATGTATGAGTATTTGTTGCTGGAAAGAAGGTTTGGTGAATGTATGGATTTAGCTTGCTTAAATTCCATAGTTAAAATAACAATTGTGTTTATTACAAGAACATTTTGATCATGGAAATGTTCAAGGATAAATGTAAAGTATGGTTGACAAATTTGGAGTAAATCAAGCTAACTTAATGGAAAATGATAAAACACAAAGTATGATGTTTGAATGGTCAAAATTTATGAATAGTTACATACATACAAAGTATGATGTTATCAGACCTAGCGTGTAAACTTGGGGAGCTCTAGTTTTATTTGTGAAGAAAAAGGATAGGACCTAGAGATTCTACATTGATTATAAACAACTGAATCGAGTGACAGTGCAGAATAAATATCCTTTACCATGAATAGATGATTTATTTAATCAATTATAGGGAGCTCAGGTGTTTACTAAATTGTTTTTGAGATTAGGATACTATCAGTTGAAGATAACATAAGCTAATGTACCAAATAGTGCATTCAGGACTAGATATGGGCACTTTGAGTTTTTGGTGATGCCTTTTAGGTTAACAAATGCTCCAGTATCTTTTATGGAATTGCTGAACAAAGTGTTCCAACCTTACTTAGATCATTTTTTGATTGTATTCATAAATGATATTTTGGTGTATTTAAAGAGTAGAGAAGAACATTTTGAGCGTTTGAGGTTAGTCTTATAGATAATGAGGAAAAAATAATTCTATGTCAAGTTCAGTAAGTGTGAATTCTAGCTTGATCAAGTGATATTCTTGGGTCATATAGTATCTGAACAGGGCATACAAGTAGGCCCAAAGAAAGTTCAGGTAGTGATGAAGTGGGAAGCCTAGAGAAATGTGTCTAAGATCTGAAGTTTACTTAGATTAGTAGGTTATTATGAAAGGTTTATCGAGGGGTTTTCTTTGATCTCAGCCCCTTTTACAAAGCTTGTGAGGAAGAATATACCATCAGATGGATTGATGAATGCCAAAGGAGCTTTGAGGAATTAAAACACCGATTAACTATAACACTAATGTTAGCTATTCCATCTAAATTTAAAGGATATGTAGTATATAATGATGCTTCACACCAAGGGTTAGTATGTATTTTGATGCAGTATGGCAAAGTTATTGCATATTCATTGGGACAATTAAGGTTTTATGAGCTCAACTATCAGGTTCATCATTTAGAACTTGCTACAATGGTGTTTACTTTGAAGATTTGGAGACATTATCTATACAATGAAACATTTTAGATAGTTACGTATCATAGAAGTTTGAATATTTATTGAGTAAGAAAGAACTAAATATGAGACAAAGATGGTGAATTGAATTGCTTAAGGATTATGATTGCACAATTGAATACGGTCCTAGTAAAGCTAATGTCATGAATGATGCATTAATCAGGAAATCTAATAGTAGTGTGGCACAAATTCAGACATCGAGATTACCAAACCTAGTGCAACTGAGAGCATTGAATGATGAGCTAAATTTGAGGCTGAATGAAACAATATTGGCCATATTGAAGCTTAAATTGTTATTATATGAAATGATCAAAAAAGCTCAAGGTAAGGATCTAGAAGTAGTGAAGCTTATTAAGAAGTTGAAATAGAATTCAAATTCTGAGTTTGAATTGAGGGATGATACAGAGATTATGTGTACCTAATGTGGATGATTTGAGAAAAAAATATTTTAGAGGAAGCACATATAGCAGCCTATGCTATGCATCTTGGTACTACTAAGATGTATAGTACTCTGAAACAACATTTCTGGTGGCCAGGGATGAAGAAACAAGTGGCAGAGTATGTTCCTAAATGTTTGACTAGTTAACATATTAAGGCAGAGCATCATGCTCTAATTAGGAAGATACAGTCACTACCTATTCTAGAATGGAAATAGGAGAGGATCACTATGGATTTCATTATAGGTTTGCCAAAGACTCCAAGGCAACATGATGCTATATAGGTTATTGTTGACAAATTGATAAAATCGACCCATTTCTTACTTATGAGATAGAATAATACATCAAATTAATTACCTAAAAGTATGTTAATGAGGAAGTGAGATTATGTGGAGTTCCAATGTCCATTGTATCAAACTGAGACCCTAGATTTACTTTTAGATTTTGTGGTAGTTTATAAATAGCTTTAGGTACAAGATTAAACTTTAGTATAGCCTTTCATCCTTAGACAAATGGATAGAGTCAGAGGACTATTAAGACTATTGAGGATATGCTCAGAGCTTGTGTTTTAGAGTTCCAAGAAGCATGGGATCAATATGTAGCTCTTATTGAATTCGCAAAAAATAATCATTATCATAATTATGGCACCGTATTAGGCATTATATGGCAAAAAGCATCGATTGCCTTTGTATTGGGATGACGAGGGTCTAAGGAGTGTTAAAGGCACAAAGTTGATTAAAGAAACTGTTGATAAGGTTAAATTGATCTATAGTGCAGTTAAGGCAGCTCAAGATTGGTAGAAAAGTTATACAGATCAGTACTGCAGAGATATAGAGTACCAAGCGAGAGATAAGGTGGTTATGAGAGTATCACCTTGGAAAGGAGTGCTAAGGTTTGGTAAAAAGGGTAAGTTAAGTCCTAGATACATTAGTCTATATGAGATTGCTGAAAAAATAAGACCATTGGCTTACAAGTTAGCATTACCAGCTAAGATGGCTCACATTCATAATGTTCTTCATGTTAGTATGCTTAGAAGATATTAGTTAGATTTGACACATGTATTACTGGCTTAGAAGTTTGAAGTTGCAACGAACTTGAGTTATGTTAAGGAATCGGTTAAGATAGTTGGTTATCATACTAAGCAATTGAGAAACTGAGTTATTTCATTAGTAAAAGTCCTTTGGAAGGATCATTTGAGACAAGAATCATATAGGAAACTAAGAAGAACATGTGGAAACAATATCTTCATCTATTGGATCAATCAGGTAAGAATTTCGAGGACGAAATTTCTTAAGGGGAGAATTGTAATAGCTTGTTTTCCATTCTAAGGGTTAGAGCCTTAGATTATTGCATATGAGTCAAATCGTTTTAGCATTCATGAAATGCAATTCACTCACATGCATATCATTAGCGTACTCATATGAATTATGATTTCATACGCATTGTAAAAATAGTATATGCACTCAATTGACATATTTTGGGGTATAAAAGGTTTAAAATGATCATGATATGAATTGTGTATTGTTTATGTCTTAAATTTTGGTTTGAATGGTTACAAGTAGTGAATTTGGAATTAATTGTTACCATTAGAAAAGTACTGAAATAAAATGTGTATAAGAAAAATGCCAAGTGGCAAGACAAATTGACACATAGAAAATCAGGATGACTAAGCCTATGAAATAAGTGATAACTAGCATAGATAAATGAATGACATTTGGTATGAGTAATTAATTGAGAAACGGAAGCAATGATTAAGTGACAAATGAACTAGTAAATAGGTAACATTTGGTAGATTATGGAGCGGATGGATGGCTTACCTTCGTAGGGATATATATTAATGTAATATGGTGAATTACCTGCTTAGGGACATATGTTAACGTATTATGGTGACATCTAGTAGCTATGGTGTAGCATTTCTATAGTTTTAGCCTTGTTCATTCTTCTTCTCATCTCATCTCTCACCACCAAAACTTGCTTCTATCACCCATTCATTTGTTTTTCTTAAAGCTATGCTAAATTACCATGCCAAATACATGCTTTTACCCCTTCACAAAATAGCTAATTTCCACCTTAAATTTGGAATGATTTTGCATGCATGGAGGGCTAGGTATACTTGATGAATTGAACTAGAATTGGAAGTTAAATAAGTAAGAAAAGTGTTGTTCTTTATGGTATGTTATAATATAAAAATTATGATGAATCAGGATAGATTGTATATGATGTTGATGTTGAAGATTTGCTAGAAAATGGAGAATGAATGATTACTATTATGGTCTATTTTTTGCTTGTACGAAAATAGTACTTTATGAACTTTTGTATGGATGATTTAAGTTGGGATTTGAAGTATAATTGGTGAGGAATTCATTCTAAACATAGGTGTTATTAAGGTGTTATCAAATCTGGAAAAATTAGAGTTATAGGTGTGTTTATAAAAAAAGAATGTTAATGACATAAGTGAGCAGAATTTTGTAAGCCTTAGTGTAACCAATATGGAAGTTTAATTAACCTGAAATGAAGTAACCTTAAAGGAAGTGAGATCTAGAAAATTTCAGAAGTTAATGATTTCTCTAAGCTTGTAAAATTTGTGAGGCATTGAAGGTAGTAAAGTTACATACATTAGCGATGTTGATGACAAATTCTGGAATTTTAATTTCAGCCTTGTATACATGTTAAGCAGTCTGAGAAATTTCACTCTAAATTGGTATATTTGGACTTCATTAAGGTTAGGAATGAGCTTATAATGTTTCTTGATCAATTAGTTAAGAGCTTGATAAGTTTATGTAGTTAATTGATATCATAATCTAAAGAATAGACTATTTTGATGTGGTTGAGTTCAAATCTGAAAATTCTCATTTGTTAAAGGAATAAATGAGTTCTTTTAATGCAAACATGATCTTTATGACATAAATAATGTGTATAAGGTATAGATGAATGAGTATTGAAGAACTTGGGGTAATTATGAATGAGATTTGGGTAAATGTATAAATATATGTTGCTAGAAAATTTTTTTGGTGAATGTACAAATTTAGCTTACTGAAATTCTAGATTTAAAGTAACAATTGTGTGTGCATTATAAGAGGCTTTTGATCATAGAAATGTTCAAGGATAAGTGTAAAGTATGGTTGATGAATTTGGAGTAAATCAAGCTAACTTAAAGGTATAAACCAGATTGCAAAATGGTAGTATACAAAGTATGATGTTTGAATGGTAAACATGATGCACACATATATACATACATATATATATATATATATATATATATATATATATATATGCATGATTGAATATTCATATGATTGATCAACTTAGTAATGTGTGAATTATATATGTGTATTGCATGACTAAAGAAGCACAAATTGAGCATCAGCATCCAGACATTGCTGGGTCATCAACGCAATAGCTTATCTGAGTGCATTGTGAGTTAATCTAGATGTTTTGTCACTATGACTGAATTGTTTTTGATTAACTTTTAGATATTGAACTGTTACTAATATGCTTGATAATGTAAGACATTGATGGTCCGAGGAGTTGGATATTCAGGATTGTATTGGAAGTGCTTTATAATTATATGTGAATATGGAAAATGTGTACTCAATTGAATGTTGAATGCCGGACTTAAATCTGATGAATGTGATAAATAACCGTGCATATTGAATGAAAATGTTGATAGCATATTATGTGAATTGATGCATTCCATCACATTGTTGTACATGATCAGATAAAGAAGTTGTGACTGGAGTGACCAGTATGAAAAAGAGTTTAAAGCTCAAAAAATGTGCACAAAAAACCACAGACTCAGTTATTAATGAGCCCAGTATCTATAATAGGTAAGGGACAGAATATGAAATGAGCCCGATATCTACAACGAATATGGGACAGTAAATAGGCACTTGGTCACAATAAAGTAAAAATAAAAATGGAGTCAAATGTGCATTTGCATTTGTATATATATACATTTTTACATGTATCATGTGAATGATTGCAAATAATTACTGAATTGTGTTGATGTAATGATATGCAATGCTTATGTACATATTGATGAAATGAATGATTGAGATGAATGATTGGATTATTCTTAAATGATTATATGAAATGTTTGTACTTCATGATGTATTGTTGAGATATGATGTATATTGTGATTTGGTATTTAATATTGAATGATGTGATACATCTACTGAATTGGGAAATACACTTATGATATTTGTGTTCTGACTTGAGTGAGCACATTAATGATGGTTCACTCACTGAGTTTACAAATTCATCAAAATTACAACGTTGATTTTCAGGTATAAGGGAGACCTAGCTGTTAAGGTGATATACATTGCTGGAAAAAGCTTGGTGAATGTATAGATTTAGCTTGCTAAAATTCCAAATTTAAAGAAACGATTCTGTGTAGTATAAGAGGCTTTTGGATCATGGAAATGTTCAAGAACAAATGTAAAGTATGATTGATGAATTTGGAGTAAATCAAGCTAACTTAAAAGTACAAACCTGATTGCAAAATGATAGTATACAAAGTATGATGTTTGAATGGTCAAAATTTATGAATAGTTATAGACCTAGAAAGGTCAAATGAGCATGCTATATATTGATCAAAATAGTAATGTATGAACTATATATGTATATTGCATGATAAAAGAAGAACAAATTGATCGTCAGCATCTAGACATTACCAGGTCATCAAGGTAATAACTTATCTAGAGCGTACTGTGAGTTAACTTAGATGTTTTCTCATTATGATTGATTTGTTTCTGTTTAAATTTAAGTTATTGAACTGTTAATGATATGTTTGTAATAATTCTGGACAATGATGGTTTGAGGAGCTTAAAGGTCATAAATGTACACAAAGAGCCACAGGCTCAGTTATTAATGAGCATGATATCTACAAAGAGTCGGGACAGTAAATGAAATGAGCCCGATATCCACAATGGATACGGAACAGTAAATAGGCACTCGATCACAACAAATTAAAAATGAAAGTGGGGTCACAAGTACATTTTTATTTATATATACTCATCTTTACATGTGTCATGTGAATCATTGCAAAGAATTACTGAATTGTGTTGATTTAATGATGTGCAATGTTTGTGTACATGTTGATGATATGAATGATTGATTTAAATGATGAGATTATTTTGAAATGATTATATGAGATGTTTGAAGTTCATGATGTATTGTTGAGATATGATGTATATTGTGATATGGTATTTAATATTAACTGATGTGATACATTTGCTGTATTAAGAAATATACTTGTGAATTTGGTTTATACTTGTGATATTTGTGTTCTAACTTAAGTGAGCACATAGATGATGCTTCACTCACTGAGTTCATAAACTTATTAAAATTGCAACGTTGATTTTTAGGTACAATGGAGACCTAGCTACTAAGGCATTCTAGTAGAAGTCTAGTACTGTCAATTTTGAAAATAAGAATGGCTCAAAGGTCTGGTCAGCTGATATTTGAGGAGTTTAGTAGATTGTGTTTATTTACTTTTCTCATTTCATGTAGAACATTTTATAAAAGAGCAGCAAACTCTCAGATGTTTTTGGTAATGTAAATATATGGATTATGAATTGTAACGCTACAATGTAAGTTATGTTTGCGAATGAAATGGGAAAAGTTAATCTTTTGAATACTTGAGTTATTTGTGATGCCATAATAAGTTAATGTAATTGCTCTAACATGCCATTTTTATAGGGTAAGTTCTTGAATGTCCTCTGAATATTCGGGCATATGCTTTATGATAGTGGTGTGTTACAAAGAGAGAATGTCAAATGAAGAACAACGAAATGAGAAGAGAAAGGACATTCATTTGTAGATGTCCTTTCTCTTCAATAATTTGGAGTGAGATATTATTAAAGTTCAATCTTAACGTAGCTGACCTAAAGTATGACTTACATATATAATGCAAGTCGACTATTTCTTGTAGACTGGGCCAGAGGTGACCCAGGCCCTAACCCTACCTAAATTTTTTATTTTTTTAAAAAAAGTAAAATAACTTCGTTTTATGGCAAAACAATGTCGTTTTGCATTATCAGGCTTGGGCAGATTGAACCCTATCCTGATATGAGGTTTGGTGGCCTAAATCCGAGCTTCGACTGAGTTGAGAAAACCGAACCCAAGGCCTGGTCCACGTTGACACATTCTGTTAACATCAGGCTGACCAGAGCATTTTTTGCCAACCCTAGTTTATAAATAATAAGGATGTTTCAGTGCTCAAATTATCTATTAGTTGCAGTGTTTTATTATCTGAGAAAAGAAATGATTTAATTTTTTATCATAAACCCGAAAACTCTATAAGCAAATGACTACCCAACTTTGTCAGAGAATTAAAGAAATGTTAATTGTTAAAAGGATTGGTTGACGGTTTAATGGAACTAAAGGCTATGTTTGATTGAATGTAAGGTTTTTAATAGAATTGAATGAAATGAAATAATTTACAATTGAATGGAATGTAAATATATGTAATATTAGAAAATTATTGTTTGGGAGGGATGGAAGAGTTCATAATATAATGTAGCAACATATTGTTTGGAAGAAGGGTTTATAATGTAATATAGTGAAATGTTGTTTTTTATTTTACATTCCATTCTAAACCTCCCAAATTGGAGGGTATTTATTTTTACTGTTTATAATAGAATGAGATGTAACGTGAAACCTTCCCTTTCTATTCTATTTTATTCCATTCCATTATAAACTCTCCTCCTAAACGATGAAATAATATTACATTCTATTTTATTCCATGGATAACCACCCAACCAACTCCAAAGCTGGAAGTTGTTTCTTTCAATTTTGATCGCCTGTTCGTGACTCTGTAATGAAATGTAACGAGTCTACTTGTTTTCTGTAATGCAGTCTTTCTCTAATTTCCTTCCTTTTCTTGAAAATTTAAATAACTTAATTACTAATAGTAAAGAGGCCAAACATGTCAAAAACGGCCCAGCTCGGCCTAATTTTGGTCCTAGTTGACTAGGCCACAGGCTGACCATGACTCGCTCAGAACTCCTAAAATGACGTCGTTTTGGAAGTTTTTTTCTTAAAAATAAAAATGATGGGCCAATTTGGCCCAGCCTGCCCATGACCCGTCTGGCCATAGCTCAGGCTACAAACCCATCAGCTCATAGTCAGGGGGAGCCACCGACCGATTCATCCTAGCCTACCAAATCATAGGTCACCATGGCCTAAGATTCTCTGGTTTGACCCGACTTATTGAGAAGCCTAAAGGCATATGATACAAGACTTAACAGTGATGCAAGGTTTCAGCTCCCAAAAGTACATTTCTTTCGAATAGCGACATGCGTCTTTCGGATTAGTCACAACTAGGGATGACAGTGGGTTTTCAACCCGATTAATATCTGCATTATCCGACCCGAAAAAATGTACATGGAAGCTAAAAAATATATTTTAAATGGATGCTGAAAAACGAATGTGGATATGGATTTGGATATGAGTTTACTGATAACCTGAACCGATGGATAACCATATCCTACCTATTTTTTATTAACTCTATTTTTTATGTTTTTGAATATTTATGGTTAAATATAATAAAATATTAATATTTTCTGAGAAGAAACAGCTCTCAAAT
>JANZXP010011113.1:0-14147 GCA_027576715.1 Erythroxylum flavicans
ACTCATAGTTTCTTACTCATCATATACAACATCAATCATCCATAAACAACTCCTAACCCATTATTTAACATTTACATAAATCAAACATCAATATATACATACATACATATATATATATATATGTTTATTTCTTCATTAACATTCTAACATCTATAAAACTCCTTATCATGATCATTCAACCTCTACAAGATTTATAGCTCATCAATAAAAGAAAGAAAATTACACATTCTTTACCATTCACAACACCCACATACCTAAAATACCATTTCATGAGATTAACCACTAAATATCATCAAAAATGCTTCATTTAACTAAAACCCATGATATTTAGCAAGATACTTACTTGATTTAGCTTCAAATTTTGAAAAATAACGCTTAGTCGAAGCTCTCTAGCTTCATACGATCTTCATGGAGGTTAGAAGGATTTAAGTTTTTCGTGGCTCTAATGAAAGCTCTTCTATTCCTCTACCTTTTTCTCTTCTTGAACCACCTCAAAATCTCTCTCAAAGGCTAAGAAATGATGAACCCCTAACTCAAACTCTCTTTTTTTCTCTCAAACCACCGAAACTCTCTTCTCTTCCCTTCTATTTTCCTTTTTCTCTCTTCTCAATTCACATTTTGCTTCTTCCTTAAAATACTACTTTTGTTCTTCCACTAATACCTTTAATGAATATAAAATACCCATTTTTCCCTTCCTTATATGCCTTGTATCTTTTATCCTTAAGTGGTCTCCCAAAAATGCCCTTCATGAAATCTTACTACCTTAACACTTTAATTCAATTAACCTATGTCATAAAATCTTACTAACATTAACATAATAATTAACTGCACAAAATCACATTCACAATTTAATTATAAATCAATTATATCCAAAATGTCTATGAATGCATGTACAATTATTTTCATGTGCAAAAAGATTCACTATTCATGTGTATGTGTATGTTATTTTATGCATGAGCATGGAAATGCATTTCTAAGCTCTCATTGATCACTCATATTTAATATTCTATCCTCCCCATAGATAATAGGATGTTACAACTCTCCCCTCCTTAAATAAATTTCATCCTCGAAATTCTTTTATCTGATTGATCAGGAAGGCAGAGGTATTATTTCCTCATGTGCTCCTCTGTTTCCTATTTAAATGTCATCACTCAAATACTTTCTTCCACTTGACTGTAGTTAATGGCATCACTCCGTATGTCAATCCCTTATTTAATCATTTTCTTTCTTAACTAGTTCCTCAATATATATATCTCAAATTACTCACCATTTTCACTTCATATACCGATAATACATCTTTGTTAAATTATATTACTATTTCTTAGCATACTCACATATCACACGTTGTGGATCTGCAACAGCCTTTTATCATTAACACTAACTCATAATAATTTCATACAGACCAATTCATATCGGACTTAGTCTATCCTTTTTCCTAATCTGAGCGCATCTTGTACTCAATGTGGGCACACCTTGACAAAGTGATACTCTCAGAGACAATTCATTTTTTTTCACTTCTCATCCATGTTAATACACTTAACTCTTACGTCTCTCTCGCTACATTTCATAACTTCAATGTTGTCCCCACCAAATTCATTCGCCTTTTATGAGTCACTTTATTTCTGTTATCACCTTTTTCAATATCTCGAATCAATTCTGGTCTTCAATCATTTTTTAGGCCCTCTTCATTTCAATGTAGGGGCGATCGACTAATTTTTGTCGTATTGCGCCTCATAAAGTATTCTAATGATATCACTATGATAATGATTGTTATGCTTAAAGCCACTTAGGACTATACTTTGATCTTATGTTCCTATGAACTCTAAATTATAAGCTTTAAGCATAACTCCAATAGCTAAGATTGTTACCAACTTATACATGTAATCACTTGGTTCCACATTCTCAGCCATCAAATACCCTTTTGATGTATTCCAAAGGATGCATATTATAGGTTGTCATGCGTTTCTCTAACAATCTCTTTACTCAATCATCTTTATCGGGTACACATACTTCTTATTTCAATCACAAAACATCATTCTTCCTATTCAAACTCAAAAATTCAGATTCATTTTTAATTTCCTTGATAAGATTCACAATTTCCAAATCCTCAATTTGGGCTCTATTGATTCTTTCATGCAAAACTGATCTTAAATTTCAATGCCACTAATAAGACTTCATTTTGCCCATATTCAACTCAACATTCTATACTCTTCATTGCACTAGATTTGGTAATCCTTAATATCTAAATTTGTGTTGCACCGTTATTGAATTTTCTATTCAATACATTATATTTCAACACTCGCCTTGCTGAGAAATGTTCATTTGTACAATTACAATCTTCAAGTAACATCTATTCATTGTCTCAGCCTTATATTCAGTTCTTTCAAACTCTATAATTACCTCAAACTTTAATGTTCTGAATAATTCCGAAATGTTTCACTGTACTTATAATGTCTCAAAGCATTCAAGGCAATTACTATTATAGCAATTCTAAATCATATTCCGAATAATTCAACTTATGAGACTTTGATTGTCTCATGCATACAAACTCACTTTATTTTGTTGCATTAGATCACATCTTAATCTCTGGTGTGAAACATCATTGTATACTACATAATCTCCAATTCCTAATGATACTATTATCATTGGTGTTATAATTCCTTAAAATTCTCTTTACATTCAATAGCCCATACGATTTGCACGTTTTTCCTCAAACATTTCTGTCAGAGGCTAAGATCATTAAGAACTCCTCAACAACTTCTGGTAGTGCCCAATATATATATAGCTAGTTCTAAAGAACTCTAGATCTCTTATAATTTCCTTGGAGTTTCTCACTTCATTGTTAGCTCAACTTTCTTTGGATCTCCTTAATCTTCAATACCATAATACTGTCGGGGGCATTTGTTAATTTAATAATTATTTCCAAAACTCCATATGCCCTTGATTAGTTCTCGTAATTCCTTAAGTCACTGGTTCTCTAATGAGATAATATTATCTCATGTTATTTTTAATTTCCCAACTGACTTATCTCTCTCGAAAAATTTTCTCCATTCTTTAGTTTTCTCAGATTTCACATCGACTTATTAAAATGTCTGCTCACTCATACCATTTTCTTCCCACATTTCAATTTATTTGCAAACTTTAATTCCTGTGTTGTTACACATTCATCAGGTATAATTTGTATCTCCCAAACAAATTTGCACAAAATATAATGTGAACCCTAGTTCTCCTTACCTTAACAATAGTGTTACCTCAAATTCCAAAAATCCAATCACATAATTGGATACTTTATCTCAAACAAAACGCATACACTCTCAGTAGCATTTTCTACCTCATGCTTGAGTCTTCGCTAGAGATATGACTCTAATATTCACTTTTGATTCATTCCTTATTCATTTCTGATTTGTTGTTTCATTGGTCATTCTTAAATTGAATCATCTGGTTTGTTGAACCTATCTCAGTGAAATTCTTCTTTGAAAGAAGATTTCTTGGTGCTATCTTCAATATTGTTCATAAAATCCTTATCAATCAACTATTTTTCATGATTAATTATCAGTCATTCGTAGTACCTCAAGAAGATCATTTCAACTTTTCATAATATCTCAGTAAGATAAATTTATGCCATAACTCATATGATCAGAACATCCTTTATAATAAGGCGATAACCAATTTCATTTACTCTAATACCTTGGCATATACCATCAAAATCATTACATCTTATCTAGAGATGTATTTATGTCAATTAACCATTTAATAACATTTACAAATGATACTTGAATTCCAATTGATTCCAGACAACATTTCTATCTTTGTCCTTGCCCACCATTGGGGTATCTCAACACGATCATATTAGAAACCTATTTTTGTTAGGCCACTGTCATGCCCTGCACTTTCCTCCTCTTATTATCAAACATACTAACACCAATTTTCCAGAATTTACCTCGTCTGAGGCTACCTCATTTCGAAATGAGTCAACTACCATATCAAATGCATTAATTCTTCTCATTTGATTCGTCATCTTTTTCTTCATCTCATTTATACATAAAATCCTCTCTTATATGCATTTCTAACTTTCTCCTTTCTACACATCATTCATTTCTTATTAAGTCATTTATGACTATTTCATTCCCCTTTTACTCTTTCCTCATTTCCATCTCATTTTCTTATTGTCATTTATTCATCTTACATATAAATATTCACAATCCATTCAGAGTTATAGATGCATATTCATCCAAAAATTTTGATCTCAATTTCCACTAATATTTTCTCACGGAGGATCATAGCTCTTATCACATTAATCAACAACTAGCTCATCTTCTTAAGATTGTAATATATATATTTTTTATTTTCTCATTCTATTCTTCTTGTATACTTTAATCTCATCATTTCCGCTTATATCCCTATTTCCCTTAAACAATCCATGACTATGTATTCACATCTATATCACATTCGAGGACATACCACCAAAATACTATATTGACATCATATTTAATAATACATCCACCAATACCAAGCAGTGGACCTCTATCTATCATATCGAAGCATATACTATTTCCCCTTTCTATATATCCACAACTTTTTTTCTCACATTCTGACAGATCATCATTTTTCTCAACGCTGCTCATAGCTCAAACTCTTAAGGAATGCTCATGCATGTGACTCATATTAGGGATCAGTTGTCGTTGTCTATTATAACATGACTAAAATGCATGTAACTTGTTCAAAAATGCCCATATAATATAGTATTTCTAGGCTCTGATACCACATAAATGCAACACTCCACTCCCACAAGACATATACCCAACATCTGAGGGATATACGAGTCTGTGCCCAATGAGGGTGGCATGCTAGAGCACTCAATCATTCAAAATTCAGTATAATTTTGTTTGTTTTGAAACCACAACATAGTATGTGGAAATTAATAACCAAATCAAGCCCACTTTAATTTATAAACATTCAATCATAGCAATACAAACATCAGAATTTTAATAGCCATTTGGGCCCATGACAAATACAAAACATTTCAAATTTCAAAAGTTATTACATACCGCAATATTCAATTATAAATGATACAAAAATTAATAAAGAAATACAATGCAGACGCGAACTGATCTCAACCTCTATCCCTTACTTGCATGTCATAGGTATACTCTCGTTTGTCTAATAGGGTACTCTTCAAACCTAAAAAATAATTGCAAATTTTGGGTGAGTTTTGCGAACTTAATGAGGTAACCATCATTGATGGTTCACTCAATTCATGCAACACAACATTTCACATAACATGAAATTCAAAATTTTGCATAATATATCATGTATTACACTTTTACTCCAGCATAGGAAATTTAAACATTTCAATCAATCAAACGTACTTGATATAAATGCATATGAAATGCTCATGAGACACTTTTCATTTATTACGTTGTTGTGACCTTGTGCCTAAACTATCCCGTATCTATTTTGGATACCGGGCTCATTAATAATTGTCCCTTATTTGCTTGAGGGATATAGGGCTCATTACATATAGTGAGCCTTAGGGTCTTAATCACTGTTTGAGCTCGAGGCTCTTTTCGCTCGTTAAGCTTTAAGCTCTGATCGGTGACTACTCTGGTCACAACTGCCTTTATCTGATTGTGCATTTATGAATGGAATGCATGTCCCACAATCACTCATATTACAAAACAGTTAGGTCTTTACATTCACATTCAAACAACACTTTAATATACATTTCCCATTGACAATCATCGGAACTTCTGTTTGGAATCAACAATCAAACACATTCATTTCACATTCAATTATCATTCAATACATAACTTAAGCAAACAATAATTGAGAGAAACCATCTAGGTTACTCACTAGTTGCTCCCGAAGCTAATAATGCTGGAAGTTCCAGTAATGTTTGGAGATTGACATTCCAGTTGCTCCTCTATATCAAACAACATACACATATATCACAATATGCACAATTATAATTGTTCAATAATTCACATGGATGAAATGAATTATATATAATACATTTTCATAATAATCCCAGGTATTTATCCATCAATTTCATCATAAAGTCAATCTCAAATCAAAACTTACCTAAGTATAATTTATACTTAGGTTTATGCCTCACTAATACCATTAAAATCTCTATTCCTTTCTCATTGACTCACTTCAGATTTTTCCAAGTCACACTTTTAGGCCTACTGTTCTCATTCAATTAGAAAGCGAAGCTGACGTAATTTTATCATACTCTCTTCTAGAAAAGTGTTCCTTATGTCCTACCTTTCCATTGACACCAAAATCACTCAATTTGGTTTAGTAATGTGGAAAATATACCTCCAACATTATCGAGTTGTTCACATTCAAAAATAGTGTACTATGGGCAAGTTCTGTCCAGAAATTCAATATCTTAAAGAAAGAATCAAAATTCGACTTCTTGAGACAATTTGTAGGCCTATATCTCTAGTTTACTCCAAATTAAAATTCATCTTATTTGGAATCCTACAGATCAAGATATCATCAAACTACTGGAACATGTTTAGTAAAATATCCAATTCATGCTCTTCCAACCAATGCCCTTACTTTGATTTGATCAATCTCTTTTGAGTAAAAACCAAAAGCTATAAATTTTTATGGAGAGATAGAGGAATATGTTATGAATCCAATGTTTCAAAAATTTGGAGGTTGTATGACAAAATTATGGTCAAAATAGTGAAATATGTTCAACTTTGGGGGGGAAGGGACCTGCGGGTCGCATGTGCGCACGTGCCCGCTATGTCACGATCGCAACGATGCGTGATTCCTACTTGCGGAAAAAAATGGGCGGAGTGTCGCTATCGTGACTTCTCCCTTCCTCCATTTATTCTTCCAACATAAAATTGTAAATAGGGCATAACGTTCACTAAAAAAATCTGATTAAGGTCATTCTTAGACTGTTTCGAAGAAAACTTCTAGATCTACAATTTCAATGAAGATCTCAAAAACAATTTTTGCCTCTACAAGGGTCAAAATTTTAGAATGAAGTAGTTGTCCTGACTGTCCCTCCTATGCAGCATTACAAAATTATAAAGGTCATATCTCCTAATTCAAATGTCTAAAAATTACATAATTTATACCGTTAGAGAGATAAGAGGACAAACTACACCTTTTCTAAAGACAACTTTGTCAAAATCTCTGTATAAAAGTATAGAAAATTCATGGAAATTTCAGATCAAAAAATTCAACTCTCTAACTATTCATTCCCAGAAATTTTCAGATTTCATGTCAATTTTTGAGACTCTTAACAACAAAATTAAAATTTGTTTCTTCATGAAAAATATAATCATATATCTCTAGTTTAATCTGGATTAAGAATCAGCTCAATTGAACAACTCTAGAAGAAGTTATGGCTACAACACTGAAGCATATGCAGTGAACATTTTCCAATCCATCATCTTCAAGTTTTTTCCAGATTTTTACACCTAACATATTCGTACAAAGATCATCCTTTTCTAATCCATCTACTCCTCATTCTCAACTCCATTTCAACTCATTTCTACACTCAACCATTAACATAAATAGGTTATAGATGCATTTCTATACTCATCAACTTCCAATTCTCATTAAAACATCTATTTCACAACCAATGCATCTTTAAAACAAAACATCCATTTCACAACCAATTCATCTTTAAAACATGTGTAGCATAGCTCATAATTTCTTACTCATCATATACATCATCAATCATCCATAAACAACTCCTATAACCCATTATTTAACATTTACATGAATCAAACATCAATATATACATACATATTTATATATATATGTTAAATTCTTCACTAACATTCTAGCATCTACAAACTTCTTATCATGATCATTCAAACTCCACAAGATTTATAGCTCATCAATAAAAATAAGAAAATTACACACTCTTTACCATTCACGACACCCACATACCCAAAACACTATTTTATGAGATTAACCTCTAAATATCATCACAAATGCTTCATTTAACTAAAACCCATGATATTTGGCAAGATACTTACTTGATTTAGCTTCAAATTTTAAAAAACAACACTTATCCATAGCTCCCTAGTTTCATATGATCTTTATAGAGGTTAGAAGGATTTAAGTGTTTCTTAGCTCTAATGAAAGCTCTTTTCTACCTCTACCTTTTTCTCTTCTTAAACCACCTCAAAATCTCTCTCAAAGGCTAATAAGAAATGATGAAGCCCTAGCTCAAACTCTTTTCTTTTCTCTCAAACCACAGAAAGTCTCTTCTCCTCTCTTCTATTTTCGTTTTTCTCTCTTCTCAATTCACATTTTTCTTCTTCCTAAAATACTACTTTTGTTCTTCCACTAATACCCTGAATGAATATAAAATACCCATTTTTTCCTTCCTTATATGCCTTGTATCTTTTATCTTTAAGTGATCTCCCAAAAATGCCCTTCATGAAATCTTACTACCTTAACACTTTAATTCAATTAACCAATGTCATAAATTCTTAGTAACATTAACATAATAATTAACTGTACAAAATCACATTCACAATTCAATTATAAATCAATTATACCCGGAATGTCTATGAATACTTGTACAATTATTTTCATGTGCAGAAAGATTGACTATTCATGTGTATGTGTATGTAATTTTATGCATGAGCATGGAAATGCATTTCTAAGCTCTCATTGATTACTCAGATTTACTATTCTAGCCTCCCCATTAGTAATGGGATGTTACACTTGAGGTGTAGATGGGCCAGCTAGCAATCGCAGTGTCAACCAGACCCCCAGGTAACCTTCCCAACACTTCAGAACCTTATTAGAAACAACATTTAAAGGCAACTCAGTTGAGAAGTGGAAAGGAGTTACCAGTTCCATTCTTGAAGGAAGTTGCTGATCCAGTGGAGACAGGAAAAAGGTAAGGAGAAAGTCACTGAGGAGGAGGAACTCCCATATGTTCCACCTTCACCATAGGTTCCAAAATTACCATTTCATGGGAGAGTGAGTCAGAATCTAGTGGAGACCCAATTCAACAAATTTTTAGAAAATTTGAGGAAGTTGTATATGATTTTTTCTTTGTTAAAAGTTTTAGAGTGTATGCCCAAGTATGCTAAGTTCTTAAAGTAATTACTTTCTCGTAAGCAAACTTGGGATTCAAATCAAACAGTAGCATTGACAGCCAGTTGCAGCTCTGTGATCACGGACAATATGCCATCGAAACTAAAGGATCCAGGGATTTTCACTATTCTTTGTATAGTTAATGTTGTTGAATTTTCTAAATGTTTATATGATTTGGGAGCTAGTATTAATCTGATGCCATTGTCTATTTTCACGAAGCTGAACTTGGATGACATAATGCTAAGCCTTTTGGGGTTGACAAAAAAGTTTTGGTAAAAGTAGATAAGTTTGTGATTCTTGTTGATTTTGCCATTCTTGATGTTGCTAAAGATAGAAATTGTCCATTGATTTTGGGATGCCCATTTATGAATACTAGTTAGCCATTGATTGATGTGAATAATGATGTTTTGATTTTGCATATTGGTGACGAAAAAGTTGAGTTCAACATGAATAGGAGTTTGAAAAGCAATGAGGAGCCTAATTGTTGTATGAGAATGAATGTGATGGATGATTGTGTAGAGGAGATAACTAGTAGAATGATTAAAAAAATGAGTGAGAAGGAATTAGAATTGAATGAAGAAGATGAGAGTGGAAAGATAAAGAAGGATGGAGAGGAAGAAGAGAAAAGTGAGAAGGAACCTTTGGTAAGGACCAAGTCACTTATACCACTTCCAATGAGAGAGCACCCACCCTAGAGTTAAAACCTATACCTTCACACTTAAGGTATACATTTTTGGGTGAAAATCAAATATTACCTGTGATTATTTCAAACCAGTTAAGTGATGAACAGGAGAGGAAGGTAGTAGAAGTTTTAAGGAAGAGGATGAAAGCGATGGAGTGGCATACATTAGACATCCGAGGGATAAGTCCGAGTGTTGTGATGTATAGAATAAATCTCAATGATGGATGTAAACCAATGAGGGATAATCAAAGGCGTTTGAATTCAAATATGTAAGAAGTTGTAAAATAAGAGGTGATTAAGTTATTGGATGTAGGAATTATATACCCAATCTAAGACAGTAAATGGGTAAGTCCAATTCAGCATGTACCAAAGAAAGCCAGAACAACAGTGGTGGAAAATGAAAAGGGGGAGCTATTTTCCACATGAACAGTCATTGGTTAGAGAGTTTGTATTGATTACAGGTAGCTCAACTCAGTGACAAAGAAAGACAACTTCCCATTGCCTTTTGTGGACCAGATGCTGGAGAGAGTTGTAGGAAATGCATTATACTGTTTCTTGGATGGGTATTCCGGCTGCAATTAGATATTCATTTATCCAGAGGATCAACCCAAGACAACTTTTACATTTCCATATAGTACTTTTGCATACCGACAGATGTTGTTCGGACTTTGCAATGCACTAGCTACATTTCAGTGATGTATGATGGCCATTTTTACTAACATGATTAAGGATTTTTTATAGGTATCTATAGATGACTTTTCATTGTATGGAGATTCCTTTAAGCAGTCCTACAAATTTGGATAAGGTTCTCTAACACTGTAAAGAGGCCCATGTAGTATTAAAATAGGAAAAATTCCACTTAATGGTTCAGGAGGGAATAGTCTTGGGATTAAAAGATATCTTGTAGAGACATTGAAGTCGATAAGGCAAAAATTGAATTTATCAATAAACTTCCTACACCAAGTATTGTTTGAGAGGTCCAAGCATTTTTTAGGGCATGCTAGGTTCTACCACCGATTCATAAGGATTTTTCTTTAATTGCTAAACCCCTTACTCATTTGTTAGTTAAAGATGTTCCTTTCATTTTTTATAAGGATTGTTAGTTTCTTTTGATAGGTTAAAGGAGGCGTTGACGTCAGCACTAGTGTTACAACCACCATATTGGGGCATGCCATTTGAGTTGATGTGCGATGTTAGCGATTATGCAATTGGGTGCGTTCTAGGGTAACGTAAGGACAAGAAGTTGCATGTTATTCACTACGCTAGTAGGAATTTGACGGATTCTTAAATTAATTATACCACAATGGAAAAAGACCTCTTAGTTGTAGTTTTTTCTTGCAATAAATTTCTTTCTTGCTTACTTGGTTCAAAAGTAATTATGTATATAGATCATGCATCCCTAAAGTACCTTTTTGCCAAAAAGGATGCCAAGCCTCGATTGATTAGGTGGATCTTACTCCTATAGGAATTCGATATCGTAATTAAGGATAAAAAGGGAGAAGAAAATTTCATTGCTGATCACCTATCAAGATTGGAAGGAGGGGAATCAAGCTTACAAGAAGAATCAATAAGCAATTCCCTGATAAGATGCTACTCTTGGCACAAGAATCAGACCATCCCTGGTATTCCAACATTTCAAATTACATTATAGGTGGTATCTTTCCCTCTAATTTAACTTACCAGCAATAGAAAAAGTTTAAAAATGATTGTAAGCAATACATGTGGGAAGATCTACTTCTTTATAGAAATTATACAGATGGAGTGATTTAGAAATGTGTTCCTGATAACGAAATTAATGCTATTTTAACTCACTGTCATAATTTTTCTTATACAGGACATTACAGAGCCAATAGGATGGCCACAAGGGTGTTGGAGTGCAGATTTTATTAACCAACATTGTTTAAGGACGCAAAACATTAGGTAAAGAAGTGTGACAGGTGCCAAAGAAATGGGAACATATAAAAAAAGGGATGAGATGTCAATGTCTTCGATGCTAGAGGTTGAAGTCTTTGATGTTTGGGGTCTGAATTTCATAGGACCGTTTCCATCCTCTACGGAAACAAATATATTTTGGTCAACGTTGATTATGTATTGAAGTGGTTTGAGGTGATGGCGACACCAACAAATGATAGTAAAGTGGTGCAGAGGTTTCTGAAAAAGATTATCAATAGATTTCATGTGCCGCAGGTGATTAACAGTGACGGAGGTACCCACTTTCGCAACAATCCAGTTGAAGCATTATTGAAAAGATATGGAGTACAACACATGATAGCTACACCTTACCACCCCCAGGCTAACGGTCAAGTAGAGGTTGTGAATAGAGAATTAAAGAAAATCTTACAAAAGATTATTAACAGTTCTAGGAAGGATTGGGCAATCAAATTAGATGATATAATATGGGCTTACAGGAAAGTTTTCAAGACCAGTAGTAGGACAACGCCTTACAGGCTGATTTATGGGAAAGCTTGCCATTTACTTGTGGAACTTGAGCGTAAAGCCTACTAGGCTATCAAGGCCAAAAATTGGGATCAGAAGGTAGCTAGGAAAAGAGGAAATTGCAGTTAAATAAGTTGGACGAATTAAGGCTACAAGCTTATGATAATGCCAAGTTCTACAAGGAAAAGGTAAAAAGGTAGTATGCACACATTAGGAAAAAGGAGTTCCATACAGTTAATATGATTTTACTCTTCATCTTTAGACTCCAGTTGTTTCTAGGAAAGTTAAAATCTAGATGGAGCAGACCTTTCACAGTAATTAATGCATTCCCACTAAGAGTTGTGGAGTTTCAAAACGAGCATGGAAAACGTTTCAGGGTGAATGTTCACCATTGCAAGCCCTATTATGGAGGACAAGTGCCCACCGAACGAGAAAGAATATTCCTCAGATCCCACCCATGACCAGAGAGTGATCAAAGTCTTGCCAGTGACATTAAAAACTAGCATGAGTTGTTTTTTTAATGTTTGTTGGATGTTGTGTTCATATTTTATTGATGTTAGTTTTTGTTTTCTTTGATAAAGGAAAAGAAGAAGTAAAGTGTGAGCTGTGGGGAATACATGAGCCACCACTAACACGATCCTCGATACTAATACCAACAAGCTTTCTCATGCCTCTTTATTATGTGTGGTTATTGTTTGTTGTATATCACTTTCACACATTAAGGATAATGTGTTGTTCAAGTGTAGGGAAGTGGTATGTTTTTTTGTTTTACATGTTTTGCATGATTTTTCATGTTTTTGTTTTAATGTGACAATTTTTTTCAATTTTTGTTTGAAATTGTGTGACTGTGTGGATGTTTAGTGGCTAGAATTTTATGTGAAATAGCTTAATATTGAACAATGTTGTTGAACTGGTGATATGTGTTAACTTAGGAAGTTAGATTATAAGTAGCTTTAACATAAACATGTGTGTTGATTAGGATAGGACACTTGGTTTTACACTTAATGTTGCTAATTCACATGCAGTTACCGTTAGAAGCCATTAAATAGGTAGACAATCTCAGTTTCCCTTTCATGAAAATAATAACCTAAAAGAAATGAAAAAAAGAAAAAAGTGTGTGTTAATAACTATTCTACTGACCTAAAAAAGGTTAAGAATAGAGCTAGTAGCCAGTTGTGAGCTGTGATCTAATTGACAAACTGAGGGCATTCATTACAAATGTTTTTCTTCGCATCAAAAGGCTATAATGATGCTCCAACTAAGCCAGCTTAATAAATAAAAAAAGTGGCCTAGTTCAGTAACTGGGGGCATTCAACACCAATGTTTGTTATCGCGTCAAAAGACTAAATCAATGTTACAAAAATGAGAAAAAGTGTGTGTAATAAAAACCCTAATGATCTAATAAATTAGCTAAAAATTTTCATGAAAGGATAACTTAGATAGTCAACCATTTAAATGATTGATAATTGTAAATGCACGTTTATAAGTGACATAGGTTTAAAATTGAGTTATTTATATCTTGATTGATGTGTATGTTTATATTAACATACTTAGGCATAACGGAATAAGTCAATACATTAAACTTGTGATATAACTATTGTTTACGATAAGTTGATTGCATAACGTTCTGATTCAGTAGCCATCAATTTTGACATTGTATGTGTGTATGTTTTTGTGTATTTGTGTTCTTTAGATTATTTTTGTGTTTGATTTTGCTTAAGAACAAGCAAACGTTTAAGTATGGGGCAATTGATAGGTGGCATTTGTATATACTTTTCTTAGGATAATTTGTTAGTTAATTGTGATAAATTGATTGTTTTTAACTTGTTTAGCTTATGTTTTGTCTTAGTTTCATATAATAGCATATTATGTATGAATGTATGTGAATATGCATGAATGTGTGTGAATTAGGTCTTTAAGATTAGGTTTTGCATGAATTTTG